>JACEGR010005021.1:0-78877 GCA_014170235.1 Listronotus bonariensis | reverse complement strand
TTCAAATTAAAACCGAGAGACCACTGTCGACCGTTTTTTATCCGGGAAGAAATATTGACACTATAACCTGTATTTTTATTTTGGAGAGTGTCTCTAATTCACAAAAAGTATGGGAATAAAATATGAAGAAGTAAATAATATACTAGGAACAAGGAAGAGCTCTGGTTGCCAATACCAAGAAGTACCCTGACCAAAAACTCGGTAATTTATGAAAGCCTTAAAATTTATAACCACTTGCCTAGGGAGTACAGGAATATTGAAAGTAATAAAAAATTTAAACACTCTGTAAAATTGCTTTTGCAGAGTGAAGCCTATTAGTGTACAGGGTGTCCTATTTTCGTGTGTTTTACGGGGTTTCTCGCTTATGAGTGAAGTTACAAAGATGAGGTTTTCGCGACACCGTGCTACTTTTTTGTCAAACGAAAGATGCCGCAAACGGATTTGTCCTAGCCTCCTTAGTTTCTTCGCTACAGGGTGATTTAAAAAATGTTGTATTTTCGGTTACCCCGCGTATCTCAGGTATCTAATAACTTATCGAAAAGATAAAAACGGGCTCTTATAAAATAGAATTGGAATTAGCCAAAGTTGCACTTTTTAAATGGAACACCCAGTATAATTTTTCGTCATATTATTTGCCACACTAAGAGCTTTTTAAAAATAAAATATAGTCGAAACATATTTTTATTAACAGCATGAAAACATGCAATTATTTACGTTTTAACATAGGCGGCTTTGGTTTAAATTAATGACAGTCAAATTAATCAACGTTAAATGCCTTCTCGCGTTCGCCCAGTCCGACACCCGAAACATGTCAAAAGTGACAAGCTGGGTTAAAGCGCCGCTTCCATATATGGCAGTATAAAGATTTGTGGTGGACTTGTCAAAAGGAACCCCCTAAATAGGTTTTAAAAGGGTTATTATGAAGTCTATTTCAAATTGCTGGCCCAGGCCCAATGGGTTTCATCATAACTAAAAGACGTTTGTATTGCTGAATATATCTTTAATATTCTTAATACTGTTTTCAACATATACAGTGCAAGTTTTTATCTTAAATGTAAAAACTAAAGCTTTGATATAAATACAAAAGGCATTATAATTGATATACAGGTTTAATGACGCATTTGCCCTCTTTTACATTTACTGGGTATTACAACATTTAAGTCCAGTCTTAAAATAGGAAGTTAAAAGAAAAATTTTATAGACGTTTAGACGTCTTACTTCTACGATACGATATTTTTATTTATTGCGGCCTAATTTTTTTAATATCAAACATTAACAATGGTTTAATTTAACCATCTCTCGTACCTGATTTCTTTACCTGTAGGTGTCAAATTTTTATTCGTGGATTTTAATTTGTAATACCCAATATACTTTTAGATACAAATGCGCTTAATGTACAAATAAATTAATATTAACAAAATTACAGAGATAATGGACCAAAATACAACACAAATGTATAGTATAACAGTTTTTGTTTCTATCTCATACTAATTTTATACTTGTTGCATAAAGTTGGACATATAAAATGTGAGATAAAAGAAAACTTAAAAGTTTTTAAAAATCATGAACCAAGAGAAATATTACCAATTTTTATCAGTAATAAATTTTGTTAAAAATAAATTATAAAACTTCTCCTATATGTCCAACATATAGCAGTCTATAACTTTAAAAGTTCCCAGAAGTTTTTCATATTTTACTTCTTTTAATTGACGCTTCGAGAGCCAGAGCGGACCATCTCACAATTCAAAAAATGTACTTAAATGCGTTAAAGAACATTTTTCAAATTGTCGGATGGTCCACTCTGGCTCTCAAGGCCTCAAAAGATAGTCCCTAAAAGTAGAAAATGGCAAGAAATGGCACATGAGTGTGTTGTCGGCAATTTTACTCTTTTTTCGGATGGTTTTTATAAAGAAAACTTCATAAGGTGGCTACCTATTAATACCAATAATTCTATGAAAGTTTCTAAAAAATTGTTGTCCTACTACTCTAATAAGGGGCGTCCATAAATTACGTAAGGGCTTTTAAGGGGGAGGAGGAGGGTCGACTTAAATCTCACCGAATCTCACCGTGGGGGGACGGGGGTCTGTGCAAAATATCACGTTATTTTTTGTTCTGCTAGAAACAGGTAAAACTTAACGATATTTGGGCAGGTCCCCAGGAAGATGTATCCTGTGATGCAGTGTCACTTTTAGGGTCGAGGGCCTTTTTTGTCTTTAAAATTATTTTACCAACAAAATCAATTTCGGTTTAAGAAATGATGCCATTTAAATTCCCATAAATCTCACGTGATATTATGGGTTGGGAAGAGGGGAGGTCGGAGTTTAAACACATTTTACCAAACGCCTCACGTAATCTTTAGACTATAAACGTCTACCTTTAAGTAGCTTTTTTTAGGGATATCCACATTTTGCTAGATCTGGCCTATACGGTGGATGACTAAGGGTACATCGTAAAAATCGAATCCGATTGGACGGATCGCATTGAACATAATACTGTGCCCTTCGTCCTAGAATTGATCGGATGCAGACAACCGGGTTCTATTATTTTAAATTTGATAAAGAAAAGTATATGCAACGACAAAGAGATCAAACAAATAAAAACAAACTTTACTTTTGTGATATTTTTTAAATAAATTTCATTTAATTTTAGAAAAAAGACAAAATAATAACGCAAACCACTAAAGAAACACTATCACTATATTTTAGCAAATATTTAAGCTTATTTTATTTCCCACTATTTTGTTTCTGCACTTATCAGCTGTTCTACTTAACTGTCATTTTTAAACCTTTTCCAAAACCGTCGTATAAATTTAACCACAGATCCGACTGAACTCAATTCAAATCGCTTGAAAAACAGGATTGACTTATGGCATTCAATCCAATCCCTTACACTATTGCTGTATTCCTTTTATGCTCCAGAACCGCCCGGAACGACACCATGAGTGTTCCTTTTACAATTTTCGGTTCTACAAGGTAAAAGGAATACACTTATTCTGAAACATGTATATCGCATTTTTTTGTCGGATTAAGTTTTATCCGATCGGTTGAATCGGATTCAGTATAACGATGTACCCTTAGTCGATAATCACACTTTTAAACCTGAAGCTTAAAAAATTTTCCTAGTTTTTAAAACAATCTTTGTGGCTATTTTATCTAGCATTGAAAATATACATTACCAGTAGTTGAAATTATAATATACCATAAGTGTTAGATTTTGGTCCAAGAAAAAATAAAGATAATCACCCCTGAAACTTTACACTCTGAAATTCGAATGTTTACTTACGAACTAATATTGGAAATACAAAAATACCTTATTACACTCTTAGAACACCATGAGATCCATTACTGTCAAACAGAACATGTAGATTGGACCTTTGATATATCATTAGGAATCGGGTAAGACAATGAAAATATATTTACCCCCATGGGCTTCTTTTACCTAAAGGTACTCGTAATTACCAAACGGACTCCTTAAGATTAGCAATTAAAGTAAACCTACTTACTTGGCAACCTTGCAATTTTAGTTTTGGGGCACTATGACATATCTTAGTCATATTTTGCTTGCACTTGGTGCAGTTATTGGAGAATTATTGCACAGTGAAATAAGGCCAGGCACTAATAATACCGGCCTTACTTTGACACCTGAGCTTGCGCAGATGCATGGTAGGATAAGGACTCCCTTAATAAGTATAGTGCCCGGCTTTATGTATGTCGGATTTAGGTCGTGCCATATTTTGGCCTTATTTTAACTTCGGAACTGTTCGTCTAACCGAACGGCTGCCGATCACAAAATCGATAAGATTTTAGAAGTAAAAATACTTAATACCTTGCTTTTTCAAATGTATTTCAAATGTACTGTCAACATGATTTGCAATAACTCTAAATTATGGTACAAGCACTATTTAAATAAGGCCGGTACTAATAATTCCCTAGCTTAATAAGGCAAAATAATTCTCTATTACCTTACTTTTTAAATATTTTTTTCTGATTTATTAGAAATGCAGTAAAAATTAAAAACTTAGTTGGGCTACAACTTCTGTTAAGGGTTTTAGTAGTTCTCATCATTAATTTGGTTAAAAATTCTGTAATAAGGCAAAATGTACTGGGTGTCAAGTTATAAGCTTACAACCCCATTTTTTTTTAATTTTTTATCGTACAAAATAAATAATTATATCAGCTTATTGGGTAAATTCTGTAGTTTTCAAATCAATAATTATATTTTTAATATCTCTTACAATATACAAGGTAGGACAAAAAGCACGATTTTTCTTAATTTAACACCCTGTGTATTATATCACTAATAAAAAGAGCTTTAAAAAATACTACACTTGATATATCTATCTTTATTGCTTTCGGAAATATGGTCATCCAAATCTAAAGAATAAGTGTAAATTTAAATTATGTAGGTAGCTTTTATATTATGGAAATAATATGCCCAATAATTATATTTATGACCATATCGTCGGTATAAAGGTAAAACTAACTAAGTAACAATTTTATGTTTTGAAGATATCAGCAATTTTGTTAAAATTTGTTGTTTTGTTGTGCTATCAAAAGTAATACATCAATTTTAGGCGAAGAACCAATTCTAAAACGGTATTTACCAATTGGTTATGTTGACGTTTAAACAATGTATTATACGTCAAAGTTGTCACCAATTATTACCGCGGTCATAATTGGTTGAACACCTAAAATAGGGTATTTCATTAAAAAAAAACATACTTTTTGACGTCCCCTGTATATCCTAAGAGATAAGAAAAATTTGATTACTAATTCAGAAAGTGCAGAATTAGCCCAACAAACTGATATTTTTAATTATTTTGTACAATAAAAATAAAAAGTTAAGGGGTTGTAAATTTATAACTTTACACCCTGTACAAAGTCGGTTTTGTTGTGTCTGCAGTTTAAGTCTAAATAACCAACCAATATCCATTATTTGTATTGTTTACGTTGTTTGACAATGATGCGTTATATTTTTTCTGAAATTTAATGAATACTCTGAGTTTAAAATTGCCTGTTTATAGCTGAGACACAAACCAACAATCGGATAATTTCTGTAAATATTATCCGCCATTTTAGATCTAAATACCAATATTTATCGGCTGATTGACTTTGTTGCAACCTTGTGTTTAATCGCGGGTTTCTATCTTAAACGACTATTCTTAAAGATGTGAAAGATCACATCACGTGAAAAACGTCTATTGCATCAAGAGCTTAGTATAGTTTAAGGTACTTGCATACATGTACACTTTTAAGGCGCAACTTTTATAGCGGGATAATAAATACACTTTATGTTTACACAAGCATGCTTGGGTAAACATAAAGTTTATTCTCACTAAGGGTGATTCAAATTAAGGAGCACCAGTGTTGCCATTCGGTCGATCAGCTGATAAAAATGGGTATCTTGATCAAATATGTCGAAAATATTTATCATATTTACAGAAATATACGATTTTGGGTTTGTGTTTCGGCTAGAAGCAAAAGCACTTTTAAAAACAAGGCATTAAATTTTAGACAAAATATTTGGCATCATAGCCTAAAAACCTAAATAAAACAAAGAGCAGTTACCACCTAACGTTCCGCGTAATTTTATGTAAGTGACAAAACGTAAGTTCTTGAATATTTACACTTAAACTGCAGGCATAACAAATCCGACTTTGCACTATTTGCAGAATTTTTAACGGAATCCATGATGACAACCACCAAAACACTTGGCACAAATTGTATACTAAATGTTTTTTGTATTTTTTATTGCATTTATTCAATAAATTATAAAAATATTTAAAAAAAAACAATTTTAACTGCATCAACAGCTAGAAAAACTTTACTATTAATTGTCATGTTCATCCTGGCAGGTTTAATTATGCCAATGAGGGTTTTTTAGCAACGTTGGTAGCTTAATTTTAAAAGCCAACACATCCCGTTTTCTTTGCATGTCCGTCACATACACCGTGAGCTCCCTCTTACTAGACGTCGATTTACGGAACGTATAGTGAGAATCGACCATAAGTGATCGGGAGCATAACGTTATTTTTTGCGTTTAAACTTTAAAGAATATAGGCACATTTGGGTTTTCAAAAGCAAAAACACGAACTAGGTACAACGGGATTCAGTTACGTCTGTCCCGACATCTTCAAGGTTTTCCGTCCACATGCAAGAGGGAGAAGAATAAGGTTTTATAAATCAATCTAAAACTTTTTCTGCCTTACTCAATGGGCCATACGAATAAACAGAAGCAAATCCCCATACTTACAAAATTTGAAGTAAATGCTTTACGGAGTATGAATAAAATTGTAAGTAAATGCTTTTGCTTTTAAGTATTATAAGCCGATACAGAAGGACTTCCTTTACGCGTATAAATAAATTCGAGCATTACATATAGAAAAGTAATGCTGCTCTTAGTAGCATGATGGCTGATTGTTAGAGTTCCGCTTGTTTTATTTTACACAGTTAATTTGTTAAAAGTAAAAATGGCTGAAATAATAAATCTTCGGAATGTAAAATACTACAAGCAAAGGCGTACACTGCGAACGAGTGCTTTTTTAGCGCAAACAGATCCCCGCTTGATTAGTTTAGAAGATATAGGGTGATTCTCAAAATTCATCGGTTTTGATTATGTCTTATTACTCAAACATTAATGGAGATAGAAAAAAACTTTAGATACAAAAGTTTTATAACTTTACACAAAGATCAATGAGCTTAAAAAAGGGGGTGAAATTTTTTCATTAAAAATTTTGCGGTTTGCAATGTGAAACTGGGGGTATAAAAAGTCTCCAAAAAAATATTACTCTAGCGATTGCCCTTTTATGTTTGCACAGGAGAAAATAAAGTAATTTTCATTGTTCTACCTTTCAAAACGATATTTCAACAGTCTGTGTAGTATGTTAAATACGAAACAACTGGCAAACCTTAAAATTGTAATGTTAACACAATACTTGACATTATTTAGTAACTTAACTCTATTCCTTTTGTGTTTGTAAGTACAGGCAAATTAGACAAACTTATTTTGTACTTTTGATGGTGCATTTAAGGGAATTCGACATTGATGACATACTGTGATTCATTTCCTAAGATTTTTTTCGGTACTCAAGCAAAATTTTAATCTACATGTAGAAAAAAATCCATCTCATTTGATCTCTTAATATTAACTTTAAGAACTAAATAACTTAAATTTAAACTTTTACCATTTAAAATGTATGTACAATTTTTTTGCTTTGCCACTTTTTACTACATTGTAAATCGTTTTGATGGATCTTACATCATGGTTGATTGCAACATTACGGCATATTTCCCGCTCTTTAAAAGTGCTTTGATGTCCTTTTTAACTTAAAAAATTATATTTAGTCTAGAAAAATTATTGTTACGGACATTAAAAATAGGTGTTTTTAGTTTATAGAATTGTATAAAGTTAGGACCTTTTAATTTAGTCTGATACGCCCGAATTATCCATTGACAACTTTTATGCCATCCTGTACTATTGAATTTACGCGATATTTCTCCAAAATTCTAGATCATTCTTTACTCTTTCACCACAATATAAAAGGGTGACGGAAACCTCCGATTTAGTTAGTTTATTAGTATAGATTCGACTTTTGTGCTGTAAACTTCGAGACATTGACAAGTGAAGATTTTGTCGTTGTTGTAACCATAGCTACGTTCGATTGTTAATAAAAGATATAAAAATGAAGAGGTGTTTTTATACGAGGTTATTCGGAACATTAATATTTAAATAGCATGATTACTTATAGTACCAATTACCTACCTTTTGGGCAGTAAATTCATCAAATATTGCTCGGAGAAGAATCGTTTTATGAGTTAACCCTTTTCCCTTATTTTTTACTCAAAAATCGAACCAAAACACAATTTATTCTAAAAATTGCATTTTGACGACTCCTACCGGCAAATCAGTTCCGAGTTCCACAAAAATATACTAAAGCACTTTCAAAGAGCGTAAAATATACCGTAAGGTCCATCAAAACAATTCACAATATAGTAAAAAATGCAGTGCCGGATCAAGACTACCTGATGCCCTAAGCAGTTCACTTCTGTGGTGCCCCCTAAGCATTAAATTTTTGACGACCAAAAACAAAAAAGAACCCCACCTTTAGAAAACATAAAAGTCATTCAACATTTGTTTTACTCTTAATGTTAAGTGCCCCCTTTGTGGTACCCCGCCCAACGTGATGCCCTAAGCAATTGATCAATTTGCTTGTAGGTTAATTTTAAGAGCTCAAATTTGTTTTTTTTCAAAATATAGATTGAAATTTTGCTTGAGCACCGAGGAAAACAAAACTTTTACCGAAATAAATGATCCTAATATTTATACAGGGTGTGTCTAAAATTCGAGTTTGTATATTTGTATATCCGTTATAAATGGCAAGGTCTTACTATTTGTCAAAACCTTAACAAAAAAAAAAACAAAAAGTACAGAGTTTTATTTATTGATTTATTGGTATTCGAAAGTAGTTACCTATTTTTATGCTAAATACGGATACCATCTTAGTATTATCATTTGTAAAATTTATCTTTAGGTATGGTATAAAAGTCTAAATGGCTTTTAATTTTTTTATAAAATAAAAGTCTATGCGTAAAAATGTAAGGTGCATGATGTTTGTAATAAGTCGAAACTGTGGACTCCAATTTTAACGTTGTCCTTACATACTAAATTTAAAATAATGCCCAAACCGTCTTCTAAACTTTTCAGGACAAGCAGGCACTTCTAATTATGAACTTTTTTTTTAAATTTACTATAATGTTTAATTTTAAACAAAACACCCTGTATATAATAATTGTTTTCCTCACTAATGAGTCGATCGTCTAGGTTTGCCTGTACGAACAAACACCAAAAACACAAAATTAGGACCCGAAAACTTATTAGAAATCCTTGAGTACTGCTTCTCATCCTAAAATAGTAGGTACGATTACTTAAATATATTTAATTTAAATATTTAACCCTAGGTCTGTCTATCACAATACTAAAAACTAACCGAAAAGCATCTGACGCTCGTTGAAACTTAGGCCCAAAATCAAAGTTATTGTTATTAAAAAAAAAATGGAAAAAATCTATATAAAACTTAACTTTTTAAAAAAGTCTATATTTCTTTGATATAGTTAAGACTAGGTGGGTGCTGTTAGCAGTAGTTAATTTTTTTCAACGTCTCGACTTAAATCCTGAAAAAAATTATACATTATTTTAAAACAAAAAAAATTAGTGCTTTATCTTTAAATGAAAATAAAAACAAATTGTATAAGTGCTAACGCAGGACTACAATCATTTGTGATTTGTTGCTATATACTTGAAATTTGACATAACCACACAAACAGTCCAACAGTCTTAAATCACTGGATCTTGGGGACAGTTGATGTCAGCACCTTGCTATATCACAATACCGTTTAACACTGTATAATAGTTGAAGACCTTAACTTCAAAAGGGTCTAACTGCCAAAAATACTAAAAATTATATGTTTGCTTGAAAAGGTTCTATATACAATGCCTGATGATATTAAGAGTGTTTTATATGCCATAGATAAAAACCAACTTCTAAAATATAGGGTTATTTATAGTGTATCTAATATGCCATTATAGAGATCATTTAATGTTTTTTACTTATAACTTGTAAACACCTAAATGGCACATAGACCCTTTTAAATTTAAAGGTCTTCAATTATAATTCGAGACGCCAATATTAACGATCTAATAACGAGTGTTGGTAAAAAATATATTATTTATTTTAATTAGGAAAAACACCTGAACAAAAGGTATTATATTGGTTTAAAGAGTTAGTAACCATAGTTACTTACTAGGTATTTTCACAGTTTAAAGTCTTTGAAGTATAATTTTAAAGACTAGTGCACTAGTGTTTTTAAACTGACAAAATGGCATAGCAACCTTTTATTTTCTACTAAAAACCTATTAACCCTAATACAACCAGCATAAGGGCATTTCAGCGACAAAATTTAGTTATGGAAAAGTAAAAAGGTAAAAAACTATTGTTGATCTATAGTGCAAATTAAAAGTTAAAGACCGGCTTGTAATTCTCGTAAAAGAGTCTTGTCAAATATTCAAGAAAAAAGTTCTAGGCAAAATATATCTTTTCTCATAATTCAAGTTTGTTGCTTTTTGGTAATTTCGTTCGATAGTTTTCTAAAACCAATTGCCCTAACGGCTCGTGGTTTTGTTGTAAGTGTCCTTCACAAAATTGCCAAGCAAAAACTTCCATACAATTAAAATATTTTGCCAGCAAAAATTATCTCTCTTATAATATTTCGGTAAGAAAATTTAAGGGTATATTCCTTAGTCAATTTTATACAAAAAAGGTTATATAAACATAGGTCCGGAAATGCTTTGTTCCTAAGATACACTACTACCTACTAGGAAATCGGGTTTTTAATTATTTTAAATAGGCCTTATCCGATTTTAATAAAATTTGGCTGTTTTATTTGTTAAAATAAGAAGTTAATTAGCCCTAAACTAAATTAAATTTGTGAGACCAGTGGCGGCTTGGGACGCATCTTAGCTATTAATATTGACAAAAAAATGTACGCCATTTTTTGCAACTTTATATTTTTCTGGATGAAACACCTAAAACTAAAAATGTTTTGTGTCTTCATATTTTTAAGTAGCTTGCTTAGTTTTTATAAAGACATATTGGGTTGCAAAGCTTAGATGATAAGAAGAAAAAAGTGTTTTATATGTATACATTTTTATCGGTGGAGGAATCGGCTATAGATTTTTAAACGTGTTAAAAAAAACTGTTATTATTTCGGCTTGTAGAAATCGTTCGGATCGTATTAGATTTTATATTTTTATTTTTCTTGAATTATTTTCTTTAAAATAAGAAAAATAGCCACGTCCAAAATTGTTAAAATGACGTTTTTACAACATTGTAGCCCTTCGCTTTCTATACGTCACTCTTGGTAGTCAGATTAGTAGTATATACACTGTATAGCATGTAATTAACTCACTCTATCTTAATCTGACGCGATCAGAAATTTTCTGATGGATATATATTTGTTTTTACGATCAGCCTTGTATACGATGCTCATATTTCGTGGAGGTACTTAATATGGGACAAGGTATCCTCCCGTATATTAATCTGCCGCGCTGTAATAAATCCCGAAATCTCCCTCTTGGGCTCCCCTGTCATTACTAAACATCGTCCAAAATATTTTTTTTGTTTCTTCAGCTTTTATGCGATTCATATTTAGTTAAAACCTCCAAAATGTTTGTATATAATATAATAACAGAGAAAATATTGCTGGCAAAATATTTCGACTGTATGAAAGTATGTTGCCTGACAATTTCGTGAATGACATTTACAACAAAACCACGAGCTGTCAAGGGAGTAGTTTTAATTAAATGTCATGAACGAAATTACCAAAAAGTAACAAACTTAAATAAAACAAAAGAATGATATTCGGCAGAGACTATTTCACGAGAATTCCAAGTTAGTGTTCAACTTTTTATTTACATACAGTTCACATTAGTTTTTACATTTTTTACTTTAACCTAACTAAGTTTTATCTAAAGAAAAACAATCGGCTAACATGCTAAAGATCAATTCTCACTGTACATTCCCACGTCCCATATCCATGACGTTCCGTTTACATAAAAATATTATTAAATATAAATCATATAGTATATACTCACTTTCCGTTACCATACCTGCAGCCTAAAGTGTAAATAAGACGGAAAGTAAACTCAATGTCTAGGGAGAATGGAGCTTAAAATAACGGGTGGTGTATGCAACGGGTATGGAAGGTTAACGGACGTATAGTGAGAATCGACCTTAAGGTTACTTTACATTTTCGGTCAAATATTTAGGTCGCGCTTGATCACCTGATCACAAATAAATCTGTGTAATTTTAGTTAAAAATCGAACTTACCATTTGATTGACTAGTAAAATTCACGCGCATTAAAATTGCTTCTATATTACAACGGAGTTTCTTTCCTCCAATGAAAACTGTTCGTTTTCGACGCCGGATTGGCTCCGGAGGCAGATTTTCTCAAATTCGCTGCCGCGGTGTCCAAACCATTTTTGACATTCGCCACTAATCGCAAAGCGGGGTTGGTGACGATACCGTTTCGTTTTGATTTTTGATTGCTAGACAAAAATAAATTATTATATTACAATAATTATTTCTTTTGGTTAAAAATTTTAAAATTCAAATAAAATGACTGCTTTCATTTCATGAAATATGCATGGTCATCTAACAAGAACTGAATTGTGGCTCCTCTGACATTAACAAAAAATCATGTTTGTATTTTTTCCATAGAATCTAAAAGAACATAAAATAATATGAACTCAAAGAAAAGAACTTGTATTGTTTGGCATTACAGGTACTTTTGTCTTTTTTCCCATTTTTAATCGGCAAAATTTTTAAACGATTTAAATGTATTTTGCCGTTGCTAAAAATAAATACAAAATATTATTTATTAAAATTAAAGGAAAAAGTAACACGCTTTTAAATCAACTCTGTTGTTACTGAGAATGAAATTCGACACAATTATATTAAAAACAAAACATCGCTAATGGTCGTGAGCCAGCGACAGATTTTGGGACCAATTTTTTCTCCAGTCCATAACTCGTAAAATGCTTTAGAGGGTTGTACATGAACTGTTGTGAGCGTCAGCTGCGACGACAATGGTAGTTCAGTTTTGGATTGTAAAAATAAAAATAACGTAAATTTTATCAGCGATACCTATACCAAAAATGTAAGGTATATTGGATTGCTAGAATATTAACTGTACCATTATCTACATTTAATTTTTTACTAGAAATTATACAGGGTATCCGAAAATTATTATAATATTAAATATTAGTTTCTGGACACCCTGTTTAATATCTAGTAAAAAAATTAAATAGTAAGTGATCAGATCATATATATAAAATCAAACGTAAGTAAGGTAGGATATATTAAAATTTTGTTTTTGTTAAGATTTTTTAATCCTAAATATCCTAAAAACCTTACATTTTTGGTATAGGTATCACTGATATAATTTACTTTATTTTTATTGCTACAATTTAAAAATAAACTAATATACAGGGTGCTTCATTTAAAAAACACAAGTTTAATATGGATCTTTTTAGGGCACCCTGTACAATTTCACCATCGGAGACGCGGCTGACTTTTTATAAGAAAAGCCACCTTGTTAGTACAAGGTTAATATACTCCTCACAAAAATTATCGCATATTTTCGATTTTTTACATAAGCTTCAATACAAAAATGTTCTAATTAAAATGGTCATATATTATCTCTTTTAATAATTAAGATATTAAGACCAATAAAAAGGAAAATGCAAAAAAATGCAAAGCTATAACTTTGGCGTTTTTATTTACTGTTAACAATACATCCTATAGAGGTGATTTAAAGTTTTTGAAAAAAATAAATAACAGGACATCATTCAAGGCGATTAAAAATTATTCACTTATTTAAAAACTTTTAATGACAGTTATAGCTTCACTATTATTTAACATTCTTTTAAATTGTCTTAATAACTTGATGATTTAAAAAATGTGGGCATTTAAATTAAAGTATTTTGTATTGAAACTTATGAAAAAATCGAGCTTATGCGATAATTTTTGGGGAGAGTGTATTGTAAGAATGACAAAATTTAAAAAATACATGTAATTTTATCGTATAAACGTTAAAAAATTACCTTTGTTTATTATTCGATTCCTTTTCCTGTTTCTCATCCGATTTCTTGTCTTTACCGAAAGCCGAACTGCTTGAATTGCCCAAAATTATCCTCATATGAGTGTCGCGGGCAAAGTGTGTATCGGGTGCCTTGGCGAAGTTATTATGCCTTAGAACTGGTTGATAAATGTTCATTGCAGCTTCAAAATAAGATAAATCTATATGAGAACACTCTATTATAGGACATGCTGTAAAAAGATTTTTTAAAATAAATACAAACAAAAAAATTAAGTAAACTTACCAAATACATTGTTTGGACTATCATGCACCGGACTTAAGGGGGCGAGGCATATATGGGGCTCTGGGGCTCACTCTGCAAAGGTGACAGTAGTTTACTTAGGGGCCTTGTCTTGCCACCTCTTGAACACTGTTGCAACTGTTGCGTAAACGACATTGGCTGAAAATTTTGAAAAAAAAAAATAACTTCTCTAACAATGCCTTGCAAATTCGAAAACGAAATGTCGGAAATCAGCGCCCTTTTAAGGGGGATATTCCATGTGACGGCTTGTTTTTGTGATTTTTTTCTACGACCAGTAAATAGATAGAGCCTTAGGTTTATTATCATTTATTAACATATATTTTGAGAGTATAAATATAAATTTTAAGCTAAAAAAATTCTGTAGAATATAAGTTACAGCAATCTGAATGACCCTGTCTCGAAAAAGAGGCGCTCGCACTTCGTCCACGATTCCGGCTAATTATTGGCTTATCTGAACCAAAAAAATTAGCGGCGTTTTAATCTGCAAGCCTAAATGCACGGAATGAACTATAATCAAATGAATATACCAAAAATTGGACTTTTGGTAGACATTTGTAAAAAAAATCGCGAATTTTAGCTTATTTTTTTATTGTTTTTGCTATAAAAAATTGACATTTTGGGAATTTTTAATTGATAATAGTTCATTTGGTCAAGCCGGTTTTGAGATATGATGGAGGAAAGTTTTAAAAAGACAGTTTTGAGAAAAACGCGTTTAAAGTTCAAGTCCGCTTGAAACTATGAAAATCTTAACTTACCCTCAATCAGCGATGCCTGGTCCATAGGGTATCCCTTTTAAATAATTTTAATAAATTCCTTTTTAAGCCTGTAGAAATTTGTATAGACGTATATTTTTATAAAAGGGTGCCAGGTATCAAGCCGACCGTACACAATAGGGTGGGCTCCGACTGAAAAATCAGCGCTCCGAATAACTAATTCTTTTAACTGCTGTATCTTTAAAACGACTTTTTAAAAATTTGTTTTACTACCGTATTCTCTGCACGTTAAGAAAGCAATTTATAAAAAAAAGAAAAATCGATTTTTTGAGACCATCACATGGGATAACCCCTTAACTAACTACATACTTCTTTTGAAATCCTGTTCTGTCTCTTACCTGTGTATTTTGTTGCGTCTCCCTTTGCCTATCACCGTGCCTACTGGAGTGACTCGATCCCGTCAGATTGGAGCTAGATTTGGAGTTAGAGCTATGGTTCCCAAGAGAAACCATTGATCTTCTCTGCTGATCAGTCCAATCGCCTCCGCCTACTGGATATAAAATGGCCGAAGAGGGTTTTGTTTCAGCAGTGGAAGCTATAATCAAATTAATAAAGTGTACATTGTAAAATATATCTTCGGTATTATTTAAAAACATAATTGATTTTCCATAGTTGACTTCTTAAAAAAGTCACTCCTAAATTTTGATAGTCTATGCACCATAAATAAGAAAAATAGACAAAAACTTAGGACAAGAGTTGCTTTTAACTTTTGTTATTTTCTTTAATTGTCAAAAAACCCAAGTATGTTAGATTCATAAAAAATGTTATGAACAAGAGTTATTTTTTAGAATGTATTTAATTTTGTGTTTCTGCATTATTAATAACTTAAAAGTCATGTGGGAGTAAGTCACTAACCGAGTAGTCCAAATGCACAAGGGGCTTTAAAGAGTTATTACACAAACAATTAAAAACTATCAGGTTAGAGGAATTAACATAAACAAATCGTGATGACTATTTTTAAATATAGCGGTTAACTTAAATATTTTAATACTACTTTAATATTTTGGAATCAAAAAACAACTTTTTGCCGACAACTTTTTCTTTAGCAATCCAAGGAGGCAGCATAAGTTTTTTTAACAAGAAATATTGCAGCTCTTAATTTTAATTAAAGTGTCTCTAGTTACATGACACCACTTGATTTTTAAAACCAACACTATGCTACTTAATTTGAAAAACCACATAAGTCATATCTTATATGACTTATGTTGTTCTTAAAATGAACAATTCAATTTGGGTTTATTCAGTTCGATGTACAACTTACTTGAAGCTATTGAATTAGCACTACTACTAGTGTGCGCTGACATCTTGTGTGATCTAGCGTTGTATTCCTCCAACAACCGAACGACCCCTCTATGTCCTGACTTCGCAGCGACTCTTAAAGCGTTTCGTCCGCAAGCGTCTGAATGGTTTGGGTCAGCACCTTGCTCCAAAAGAGCTACTACACAGAGTTCATGACCTTCTTGTGCGGCTATGCCTAAAAAAATCGAACAAGACGCTCCAATCATCAAATTACATGATTAACTAGAGGCAGATTTAGTAGAAAAAACTAGATTAAACCCCGACGAATTCGGCGGATATTAGATAGTTATTAGCGATTTAAATTAAGCGCCTCTATTGAATGCTTTTTAAACTTTCCTAGTGCAGTATGACATTTGTTTGTCATATTTTTCTTGATGTTGTTACAGTTAGTTTTGACATCAAAAAATTATATAATTTCTGTAAATATTGTAAATATTATTTTCTATTTTATTAAGAACGATTAAACCTGTCGAATTTCGACGAGTTTAATTTTGTTATATACAGGGTGTCCCGAAAATACGTGTACAACATTTGATTACAGACTCCGGACGTCAAAAAGTCGATTTGAGTGAACTAACCTATGTCACACTAAGCTGCAAAAGTTGTGACATTAAAAACGTACGCATAGTCCCGCAGACAGCGCCCTTTACAATCTACATTAAAATTCAAAATAAATTAAATTGTGTCCCTGCAAAAGAAACTATTCGGAAAAAAAAACAGAAATAAATTTGAAACTTTGACACCCTGTATCTTGGTTATTATCAACTTTTGGACATAGGTAAGATTTACTCAAGTCGATTTTTTTGACGTCCAGAGTCTGTCTCTAAACGTTGTATACGTATTTTCGGGACATCCTGTATAGGTAAAAAAATGCAATAACAAAATAATGAACTTAACCCATCAATACATCGGGCGAGGCAAATACCCTTGGCAGCGGTATTAAAAATCTATAAAATTATTTGTGTTACGTCAAGCGGTCGTCTACTAATGATACATTAAACAAGCATTATGTAACGTGCCACTTAAGGTAAATACGGCGCATTTACATTTACCACTTTAGCAACCTCCCGTGCTAATGAACTGCATGCAATATTTTGGGCACTTTTTGCCGCAGTATTTATGTCTTGCAGGGAGACGTAAGTAAATATTTTTATTTTTTAACCCACATAATTGTTCGATTACAAAGTCGCAAAAGTTGCCAAGCTAACACCAACTTTCTCTTTCTAAAATGCATCAAATTTCGACGTCCCTGGTAGCAGTTACTTTAAACGATCATTAAAAAAAAGATCATGTAACTTTTTATACTCTCTTACGTAGGTACAATATCAGTTTTAATAATTAACCGCCGTAATCATCCAGCTCTGACAAGTATTTATCAAACTGATAGCCTGCTTAAAAGCTTAAATAGCAGACAAAAATGCTTCAAAATTCGGGTCTCTAGACTAGAGTACCCACTGAAATCTATAGAATAATTCTTACCAAGGGCTGTAGCTCCCTGATTGCACGTATGGTCAGGTAAGGCTCCGTGCTCCAGTAAAATTTTGACAATGTCACTGTTACCCTGCCAACTTGCAGAATGTAGAGCTGTTCTGTTTTCTAAATCGCAAGCGTCTACTTGTGCTTTGCCATAGGTAAGGAGCAGAGAAACCATCTCTGTGTGGCCTTGCCATGCGGACACATGAAGCGGCGTACGACCCTAAATTAAAAGAAAAATATACAGGATGTTTCACAATAAAATGCTTATACTTTTTACCTCTAAATCTCGAGTTTCGACGTCGGCACCCTGTTGCAAAAAGTACTTGGACATCGCCAATCGATTGTCCAAAGCTAACACGTACAGGGTACTTCTTCCATCGGCATCCTTGGAGTCTATATCGGCACCATTCGAAATTAAAATTTGTACTATGTCATAGTGACCTTCTAAGGCTGCCAATCTAAATTATAAACAAATATGTTTTTACTTATACAGGATGTCCACTAACTCTACCGACAAACTCTAAGGGGTGATTCCTACAATAAAAAATAGGAAAAAACTACTTATGAATATACAGGGTGTTTCCTTACTACGCTACGAAACTTAAGGGGGTGAGGACTCCTTAAATGGTATCCTTGTAAAACATTTGCCTTCCTTAGTTCGCCAGAGACAGACTAACCCTTACACAATAGTACTAATTATTATTACACCCTGTATAATAAAGGAATAAAAATATAAAAAATTAAATAGCTTAAACCCTTAGCTAAAAAAGGTACGCCTGTCCGATAACGATACAGGAAGCGTTTTTTTTACTTTCGTGAAAATAAAAAAATAAAGCTTTTTTAGTACCATTTTCAACAGAATAACCTATTGCTTTTAGATGCCGTACTAAACAAAAACTTGTTTTTTTCAAAAACGCTTTAATTTATCAATATCTAACAGGATTACTTTTTTTTAGCTTAGGATTTAAGCTACCCAAACATACTTATTTTATTTCTTTATTTACAAGGTGTAAAAATAATTAACACTATTGATGTAAGGGTTAATATCGGCCCTTGGCAAACTAATCAAGACACATGTTTTACAAGGATACCATTTTAAAGAGTCCTTGTTTGTATTTATCATATTAAAAAAAATTTCATTATACCAATTACTATATAAAAGTTTCTAAAGAAAACCCGATTTCCAACGGCGTACTTTAAGAGCACATATCTCGGTAAAGAGGGGCTTTAGGTAAAAAAAAATTTAGGAACTTGTCATATTTTCATGTGTTAATTCTATATGAATCCGGGAGATTGCCCACATATTCTTGGACAATCTGTGTATGAAATTTGATACACTAATTAAATGTAATAGGGCGATTGTAAGCTCTACCTAGATTAGAATTATTAGGTCCAGTGGCGTCTTAGTGGGCACCACAGCCAATATTATTAGGAAAAATGTACGCCACTGATTTTTTATAAAGTTTTTATTTATTTTTTTCAATAAAGCACTTTAAAAGTGCAACATATTGCTCTCTTGTATTTTCTTAGTATCTTTGTTCATTTTCAAGAAAACAAATTAAAGCCAAATTAAATCATTCTAAAAAGTGTCCACAAACAAAGTAAAATAAAACCCAAATTAAAAAAAAAAATAACAATTTCGACCTCAGTAAATAGAGAAAATGTTGATTTTCGATAAATTACACGACTCCTAAATAATTTAAAAGCAAATTATTGTTTATTGTTAATTTTGGTTTCGATATGATGATGTCTATAGGTACTTCTTAGAAGAAATTTAAGTAGCTTTAATTTTTTGTTCCCGAAGACGAAACTACATACAAAGAAAATACATGAGACTAAAAAGTTGTACTTTTATTAACTTGATCGGAAAAAATATAAAAACTTTATAAGAAGTCAGAGGCGTACTTTTTTTCATAACAATACTCGCTGTAGTGCCACCAAGATGCAAGTGGACCCAACAATCTTAATCTGGGTAAAGATTAACAAGCGCCTTGTTACATTAAATAAGTGTACCAACTTTCATCTAACTCGGTTAACGGGTATTTAGGATATTAAAAACTACCATATTTTTTGTAACTTTTAACTGTATCTCAGAAACAAGCAAGTTCAGACATATGTTTATAGGAACTTTTTCATAAAAAAACATAAGAGACCGCCTTAAGTTTCATACCGTAGTTAGACAACACCCGGTATATCCTAAACGTCTTGGTTTTTTAAACGACGGGGTGTTAAAATGTGAATAAATTATCGTTTTTTATAATAACTTTTATACCAAATTATGTATATTTTAAAAAATTTGAGAGACATCCTATGCATCAAAAGATTTGTTTTTTAATAAACAATAAAAAAGTGGTACACTACTGCTTTTCTTTATTTTTTTTTTTTCTTGAATTCTCGTCTAATTTGAAACAAATCTGATCTCTGGACAATTTTTGATTTGATGTGCGGTTTTCGCGTAAAATGCATACTAACCATTTATTCGCACTTGCCATCTATCCAATTCTATAGTAATTAATATCATCCTTAGAATTTATTTTTGAAAAAAATTAATTTTTTAGGAGAAAAGATTGGTCACAACCTCGGTGTTAATACTTTTATTTAATTTAATGATTCGTAAAGCAAACTAAGCGATAAGCTGAATTCTTTTACATGTCTCCCTATACTAAAATACTGTAGAATTATATAGCAATTTGAGAGAAAACCGTACATTTAATAGAAACAATTTGTTCCCTGCCCTATGGTGGACACTAGTAAAAATTTATTATTTCATTTACGCCAAAAATGTCTTTTAATGAATAGAACGACGTCAACCAATTTTTTTTAATCTCTAAAATATTTTTACTGGTATAAAAGCACCAATTATTATTATTTATTTTTTTTTTACACCCTGTAGTTCAAAAACTAAGACGTTTAAGCTGGATTTGTGTTTCCGTTTGGCGTTTTCAGTCAGAAGATGAAACAACAACTTTTCATTTGTCATTATATATTTTCTGTTTACCGTTTCCATATACCATGTCAGGAAACCGAAATGTCAAACGAACGGAAACGTTAATCTATAAATTCAGCTTTAGGATAAATGTTCATAAAAGTTTTTTTCTTAATTTTCATTGTAGAATCACTCCTTAAAGTTTGTTGGTAGAGTTTCTGGACACCGACAGCTTTCTTTTTAAGGGGTAACGTGATTATTAATTAAAATTGCTTACATTTTCCTCCAGAATTATTTCACTCACCTTAAGGCCGTTTTGCCATCATGCGGCCGCTGATCTACAGGCGCGTTGTACTTATCTATAAACATATTTACTAAAGCGGTGTGGCCTCCTTGCGCGGCTAAGGCCAGTGGGGCTTTGCCCTCGTTATCAGTCTCATCTACTCTCGCCCTGCCTCCAAAAGGGCCTCCACACATCCTGGTGACCTGCGGAAAAACAATTAGTTATTATAAAATATTATTCAGGTTGTTCATCAAATTAAACCAGTTTGGTATAGGACCTTGTAGGATTTCTTTTAATGTAAAATAAAAATAGGAATTTTATCTACTTGGCTGTGATTTTGTATTCAGATAAAAAAAACCTCTAAATAGTTCCTTTTAAGTTCTAGGAAAATTTTTCACTAAACGCTATACTGCTAAAAGTGTTAACCTTTTTCCAGTCCCATTTTTTGAGTGGTGTGAAATTTGAAGTTTGTGAAAAACACCTTCCGAAGTGGTCACTAAGTGTGACGAATTGGTCATCTATACACCAACTACACAGCGTGTTTAAAATATCAAGGTCATTGAAAAATTTTTAGCGCCTCAAATTAATTATACATGGCTCAATCAAAAGGATGCAATTGGTCACAAAATGGTCAACATTGGTCAGTATGATTAATTAATTGGTCAGCAAGATTAAAGGAGTTCTGTATTAAATGAAGACATTCAAGGACGAGAAAATTTTGTGAGCGGTCCAAAATTAAAAATTTTAGATTTAAAAAACAAATTCTGGAAGCTAGTAACAATTAGAGAATTGGTCATAGGTATTTAATATTTGGTCAAACACACTGGAATAAATATAAAAAAGACTTCTACTTAATTCTATTTTACATGCTGACCAATTATTACTGTGACCTAATGACCAATCGTGACCAATTTGTAACCAACTGTTACAGTATGGTATGAATCAACAACCTCCGAATGATTATGTTGAGGAATAAATATTGCTAAATATATTTATGTGGCGAAGAGTGGCCTTAGAAATTTTAAACTATTTATATTAATTCCAGTATCTTTGACCAAATATTAAATACCTATGACCAATACTTGTTTATATCTAAAATTTTTGTAATTTTGGGCGACTCCACAAAATTTGCTTGCCCTGAGTGGCTTTTATTTAAAACTCAGAACTCTATTTTAATCTTGCTGACCAATTAATTAATTATACTAAACAAATGTGACCATTTTGTGACCAACTGCATCCTTTTTGATTGAACCATGTATGATTAATTTGGAGGTGCTAAAAATGTTTTCGTTTTTCGATTACCTTTTGTTCCAGCATAGGGGAAATGACCTTCCGATGATGCTGAGCGACTAAATATATTTTATGTAGCTAAAGAATTGTCTTAAAATTTTAAACAATTTTAGATTTATTCCAGTATCTTTGACCAAATATGAAACACCTGCACACCCAAATTCTCTAAAGGTATGTTACAAAGATTGATCAAGTTTGTTTTATAAATGTAAAGGTATATAAAAAAATAGCTCAGGTTGTTGTGCTTTTTAGAGTTCCTTTCTGCTGAACTTGGAGGTTACCACTACTGAAAGCTTAGTTATTTAACATTAATTGAATCAATAATAAGATATGGTATTTGTTTCTGGGGGAAACTCTAGTCAAAATCTGTTAAGCTCAGTTTTTATTTTGCAAAAGAGAGCTATAAGAACTATTTGCAAAATCAAATCTAGGAATCTTGCAAACCTTTATTTATTAAACATAAGATATTGACACTGACATCTATTTTTATATTGGAAACTGTTTGTTTAATATATAAAAATATTGGTGTAATTATAATGAAAACTCTTTATATAATTTTAGAAATAACTCCTGCATTGATCTACTTATACCACATTCAAATATGATTAAAAAATCTATAATTTATGAATCAAAAAAGATATTTAATCATTTACCAAATTCTATAAAAATATTAAAAACATAAAGAAATTTAAAAAATATGTTAAAACAATTTTACTTAAAAGAGCGTATTACAATTTAAATGAATTTTTCGAGGATACATTTCCATAAAAGGTATTTCTTTTTACTATTATATATTTGTGTGTGTATCTGTCTATGTTGTATATGTATATATAATTTATTGTTTTGCTTTGTCTACAAAGATATCTAAATATTTTTCATGACAATAAAGCTTATTATTATTATTATTATTATTATTATTTTGGTCCACTCGCAAAATTTTGTTGTCCTTGAATGGGTTCATTTAATACAGAACTCTTTTAATCTTGCTGACCAATTAATTAATCAAACTAACCAATGTTAACCTTTTTGTGACCAACTGCATCCTTTTTGATTAAGTCATGTATGATTAATTTAAGGAGCCAAAATTTTTTGATGACCTTAATATAATTAAAAGTTGAGTGTATGGATGTACCACTCCGGAGCTGTTTTCAAGTTTCACATTTTGGGCCGCTAAATAGATGGAGCTCTTTTTCCTAGGGGATTTTTAGATTAATAATAAGCAAACCATTCTACGTCATAGTGATTTTGCCTTGACTGTCAATAACAAATTTTATACAGGAAAGGATACGCTAATAACTGTTTTAAGACAGTCCAAATGATTACAATGTGGTCTGTTTCAGTGAGCATCATCTTAAGAAAGAAGAAGTAGAAGTTCTAAAATTAAATGACTTTATTGTAAAATCATTTTATTGTAGACATTCCCTTACGTAACGGAGGTACTATAATTCTTTATCAAAGCCGCCCTTTATTAAAACTAGAAACTTGTATGAGATTGAAGGTAAGTCCATAGATCTACATTGTGAACTGTCAGCTGTGGAGTTAATAGATTTTAGCTGTTTAGTTATAACTGTTTACAGGTCGCCTGATGGCGATTTTACTTTGTTTTTAGATGTAATGTCTGAGGTTTTGGAGTTTACAGTGACTAAATGTTTTAAATATGTCATTATTAATGGTGACTTTAACGTAATTTTTAATAACAATAATTTAAGGAAAGCAGAGGCTTTAGACCTGTTTAAAAGCTACAATCTTGAGCCACAAGTATTCTCTAAAACCACAAATGTAAATTGTATAGATAATATTTTTATAAATTTTTATGACCTCTTAAAATATCATATTTGTGTCTACAATCCCCTTGTTTCAGATCATCTTTCCATAAGTATACTTGTTAACCTTAAGTCACAGGTGGTTTCAGAGACACAGTTAGTAAGACCTATAACTCAGAGAGGTATAAACCAAATGTACGATTTTTTAATTCAGCAAGACTGGGTTGTGTTGTGTGGACTGAATGATGATGATGTGGATGTGAACAGGGCTTGTGAAGTGTTCTTTTTTGTAATCGAAAGAGGTATGAGGAAGTCTTTTCCATACGTAAAAAAGACCCATATCTGGCAAAAGTAACTTGGTTTAATGATGAGATTAAACACATGAGAGAAACCCTGAGGCTCTTGAGGGAATTCTATGTCAACCGTCCATCTGTTGCACTTAAAAACGAAATTGCAATGTTTAAGAAGAACTACAATTTAACTATCAGCAATGCAAAGAAAGAGGCCTATACGGACTATATTGTAAGTTCAGGAAACATGGCCAGGGCATCTTGGGATGTTATAAACAGTGTGAGGAATGTAAATAGAATAGAAGATCGGGAGACCTCATTAAATGCGGATGATTTTAACAATTTCTTTGCTTCTGTCGCACAACGGATACTTGATAATATCCCAACAGGACCTCTAGACCATATGGCAGTTTTGAGGGGTCATCGGACACTTCGAAATATGCCTAGATTTTCTTTTAGAGAAGTAGGACCTATACAGGTACGAGATGCCATAAATGCCCTCAAAAATAAACCAAGTAAGGATGTATATGATATGAATATACCATTAATAAAAAACTAAAAGATCCTATAATACCTACTTTAACAAGAATTTTCAATCAAAGTATAAGAAAGGAGTATTTCAGAATTTTTAAGATATCAAGGTTGTGCCCATTTATGTTTTACCTTCAAAAGCAGAATAATGCAATGGCGTCCAACCAGAATTGTCTCTATGTTGCTCATCCAGCCCTCTGTCTAGTAATTGTCTAACAACTTCAACACAACCTAAAACAAATTTCAATTTACTAAAAGGATTATTTGACTACCTATTTTTAACATAAAAGAGATAAGATTGGGAAAATCTTAAGAATGCCTACCTATGTACAGGTTGTTCCAAATTGGATGCATTAGCATTGCTATCTCGGTAATTATAAGAGATCGAGGTTGGTTAAATTAAGGCAAGGTTTCGCATTCTAATACTGAATAATTGGGCAATAAATTTAAAAAAATGTGGTTTACTATACCGGAGGTGTTCGGAAAAAAAAGCAAAAAAATCACTTATTCATTTTAGTTTTAAGGCCCTGTTAGTGATTATTTTGAAAACCCAATAGCACTTTCTTAAGGCACTTTTTTATGCTATTTAAGAAAATATTTTTATTTTTCCGATAACGTCGATTCGTTTTTAGCTACCATCATCAGCTTCATTTTTTTAATAAGGCCCAGAGTGATGGTAGCTAAAAGACGAAACGTCGTATCGAAAAATAAAAATATTTTTGATGAGCATAAAAAGTGCCTTAAAAATTGCTAATGGTTTTTAAAATAATCACTAACAGGGCCTTAAAAAATAAAATGGATAATTTAATTTTTCGTTTTTTCCGGATATCTCCAGAAGTAACCGGAATTTTTTAAATTTCTCTTCGCCCAATTATTAAGCATTAGAATGCGCAACTTTGCCTAAATTTAACCAACTCTTTATCTCTTATAATTACCGAGATAGCAATGCTAATGCATCGAATTTGTAACACTCTGTACAGTGAGGTCGTGTTGGTCGGAACATATTTATTTAAAATGCAGTGGTTTATTTTTTGAAAAACCCTTAAAAACGTCAATTTTTATTTTTTGGCAGCGGATTTTTATTTCATCGGTATAAAATGTATACAGGGAGGTCGAAAAATAGGCCTTAAGAAAGTTCTATTAGTTTTCAAAATAATCACTATTGGTAGGGGAGCTCAAGAGGGATTTCGGGAGTTACTACAGCGCGGCAGATTAATATACCGTAGGATAGCTTGTTGTCGATAAACCTCACCGTTTAGGCACCAATAGACATCAAACTTTTCATCAATTTCAATCAAATTACCTACATACAAGTACCTTATTTTTTAAGTTTTGATTGTCTATAAAATAGTGCCCCCAGCTTTACGATATCTGTCAAAATAAAAAGTTATGATGTAAATAAATTTTAAGTTTTAGGTAAAGTGCCCTCTGGCGGTATTTAAAAAAGTACTTTTGTCTTAACATTTTAGAATCTGCAAAGCTCGATTTGTAAGCCAAATATCAACTGGATTGGTTAAAAAATAAATGCAATATGGCGAAAAACCCTAATAAAAATTTAACTTTGACGGCTTGTAACTCGAAAACGAATGACATTAAAAAAAAATTATATGAAGCTCTACCCTTATTTTGTCAAGTAGAATCACCCCTTAAGTTTCGTGATCGATTTTTGAATCACCCTGTATAACATTTTTTCTTATCATCCAAGCTTTGCAACCCAATAGGTTTCCATGACGCTCGAGTAAATCCCCATTAGGCATTGTGGGCTCCCCTACTATAACAGGGCATTAAAAATAAAATGGATAATTGAATTTTTCGGTTTTTTCCCGATATCTCCGGATGTAACTTGATTTTTTCAAATTTCTCTTCGCCCAATTATTCAGCATCAGGATGTGCAGCTTTGCCTTAATTTAACCAACTTTTTATCTCTTATAATTACCGAGATAGAAATGCTAATGCATCGAATTTGTAACACCCTGTATACTAGATACAAATATTACCTTGAGCAGCAGCTACAGACAGCACTGTTCTTCCCTCTGAATCCATTGAATCTATGCAACAGCCCCAAAATAATAATAACGCTACGACAGGCGCATGACCCATGCTGGCAGCTGCCCACAGCGGCGATCTTCCACTATTATCGCAATGATCTACATCTGCTTCGTTTTCCAAAAGAAGCTCACAAACATCTCTAGAATATACAAATGAAAAAATGTAATTTTTAAATGTAAAGGGTTTCATTTATACAGGGTGTGCCAACTCTATTTATACACAAAATAACTTTGTGCCTTACAAGATACAAAAATTAACTTAGCGTAAAAATATTTATTTAGATACACTCTTTTATTGACAGTACTATATAATATAGTGGTGACTCAAAAACAATATTTTCATTGTTAAGCTAGTTTTTTTAAATGGAACACCCTGTATATTTTTAAAAAATTTAGCCTGTTTTTAATTCTACATTAAAAATACATGACACATTATACGCCAATTATTGCTGGTTTTTGAGATATCAGCAGTATGCTGAATAACGATTAACGATTAAAAGTGAAAAATAAAATAATAATTATTTTTAAATAATTATGTCACACACAACAAATAATATAATAACAAGTAATTGATAACCTTCCATTTTAACTACTAATAGGTATGTCAGCAATTTAGTTTATTTTAGACACATATTTACTTAATTGCACTAAAAAAGTAAGTAAATATGTATCTAAAATAAACTAAATAGCGGACCTACTATTAGTAGTTCTTACAATGAAAGTTAATTAATAACATATTATTATATTATTTGCCACTGTGACAGCGACATAATTATTTAAAAATAACTAAAACCAAAATATTATATTTTTTTCTTCACTTTTAATCTTTCATGAAGTAGGCCGTGGATATTTTAAAAACCAGCAATAATTGACGCATAGTGTGTTATAAATTTTTTATGTAGAATTTGATAGAGTCACAACTTGTTAAAAATATACAGGGTGTTCTATTTAAAAAACCAATTTGATAATAAAAATTCTGTTTCCAAGATAACTTCTATATTAACCGGTTCTGTCAGATAAAAGTGTATCCAAATAAACATGTTCTATTTTAAGTTTATTTCTTATACAAAGGCAAAGTTATTTCGTGTATAAATAGAGTTCGGACCCCCAGTATTTTGACACCCACTTACAACAATGACCAAAAAGGATAAAATGAAATTTCTTGTATATAAGTTTCATAATTGTTTATCTATTATCTCTTAAGCATAGCAAATTAAAAAAATTAACATTAAAAGTTTTAAAAAATGAAGAGGTTACCTTTTTTAATGGAACACCCTGTATATTGTGTCCCCATTGAAAAAATCTTTGAAAGAGCTTTAAAACGTACCACATTTATTAGTCCCTCATTAATAGTTCTGGAAATATAACCACTTAAATCTGCTATAAGTCCCAAAACTATTAGACAAATATCGATACCTCACTTAAATACTGTAATAAGTCCAAAAGACTGAATTTGGAGTTATTACAATCTTAAGGTTCCTAATTCATCTGTTCACCAATTTTAATGGAACAACTCATGTTTTATTAACTGGATTCATAGAGGCACGATCAAAATATGTATCAACTCCAATTTTGTAAATATTTCAGTTCTTTAGTGTAATAATATTGCTTGTTACAGTATATAGCCGTCTTTGACTGGTTACACTATTGAACTGAGGTATAGTGAATTCAAAACAATTTCTGATGCACGTCATACCCCTTGAGTGACGTAAAATGGCGACATGGTTGCCAGCTTGTGATAATAATACAAAAATATTAGGTTGCTATATTTTTATGATCAAAATGACAAAAAAAAATAATAATATTGTTCCAAAACACCTCGTATAAAAACACGTGTCTTCGTTTTTATACCTTTTATTAACAATGAAACGTAACTATGGTTACAACTACGACAAAATGTTTAGTTGTCAATGTCTCGAAGTGAACACTACAAAAGTCGAAACTATAATACTACTCCCAGGTCTTCCATCGCCGTTTTATAGTAAAGTGAAAAAATCTAGAAAATTTTTCTTAGTACAGGATGAAATTAAAGTGTTAAGTGGACAACTCGAGTGTTTTCGGAAACCTACGAAAGTGATGAAAAACTTGAATAAACTAAGGTAAATTATTTAAATAAACTATCAAACTAAATTAAATAGCCCTAATTTTATAAAATTCTTTAAACTGAACACCTATTTTTAAAGTCCGTAACAATATTAATACACGAAAAGACAACAACAAAGCGACAGAACATTTGAGTAGAAAGTCGAACAAAGTAAGGCAACGTCGCAAGATAAGAAGCAATTCGACCAACCTGACGATAATAAAATTGGAATTAACTGGTTTTTTCGGTGTTAATCGAAGAGAAATTTTTCTGTTATTGGATGCGTTAAATAACGACGTTAATATGTGTTCAGTACACTAATTAAAAGGCCAAATTTTAATAATTTTTGCCGAAATTTTTATTCTGGTGAATGTTATGTAATTGAACGTCAGGTACAGCTGTTTGATGACGCGCATCGAAAATTGTTTTGAATTCATTATATCGATATATCAAATGAAGGGTACAGAAATAAAATAAGGATTGTCACAAAAACAACTTTTTGATATATGACGCTTTTGATATTTATTTTTCAATAGTAAGCAATGAAAACATGAGTTTAATTCGTTTCTCGCATAGACAATATTAGTTTTATTTGGCAGATATTTTGGACCATAAAAGTATAACAATGTACCATCAGATTGCGCTAATAATCTCGATTTTGATCAAAATTGTAAGGTATGATTTAAAACTCTTTAAAAATGCCATTTTAATTGTGAATACTATACAGGGTGTTCCATTTTCAAGAAGTTTACCTCATAATTTTTTAAAACTTTCCAATGCTCATTTGTTCCTTTTGTTATGGTAAGATAACAGATAAAACTATGAAACTTTTATGCAGGAAGTCTTTTTCTATCGTTTGTTAATGAGTGTCAAAATATAAATAAATACGCTGTATAATGGTATGGTTTTTACAATCGTTAGAATATGGAGTAAATTCATTTTGCTTTAAGTTAAAGAGTTTTGATTAAACAGTCTGCCAAAGGAACCAAATTGTAACATTTGATATCACCATAAACAAGTATAAGACACATCTTATCATCTTAGAATTTTATTTTATTGTGTAATTGCGTGTGTTTAATTTTTGTGTCAGTCCCAATTTATACCTATTAGAGGCAGCATTGCCGTTCTGTGCCAACAGTCGTCTTTTTTAGTGTATGGTCATCGATTAAATAATTAAAAAAAAAAAAACTAAAAGAGAAAAATAAACATTTAAGAAAAAAACTAATCGACTTCAAACTAAATAATGTACCTAAAAATTTAAAAATAATGAATCGAAGAAAATTAAAAACATGAAGTTGGGTAATAACATTTGGTACTAAAGTATAATAAGCATATGTTGGTTTAGTTGTTAACATTAAGCAGCTGTTATTACCCGACTTCATGTTCTTGATTTTTTCCTATTCCTATTCATTATTTTTAAATTTTTAGGTACTTTATTTAGTTTGAAGTACGTTTAGTTTTTTTTCCTAAATGTTTATTTGTATTAATTTTAAGTAAATAAATTAAACACAAAACCTTGTTTTGTGTTTTAACTGATTACTTACCTGTGTCCTTCAAATGAAGCAACCAATAAAGGCGTCATACCTTCCTTGTCCTTGTGATCCACAGTGGCTCCTCTTTCTAACAGTGTTGACACTACACTTACACCTAAAAATACAAATCATGCGCTGAACAATATTTGTAGAGTGGAAGTGTCAATTGTTCTAAGTGCCAAAATTAAAAATCCCCAGAAATCAAAGAAACAAGTACATAATGTAATACTTGGCATACGTGTGGCGTAGCGCCGACTTTGGACTTCCTTTGCAATCGCTAGGGTGAAATTGGCACGCTCATTTTAAAGTGGAATATAGCCACATAGAATATATTTATTATTGGACCAAAAACCAAAAAAAAATTTTGGCACTTAGATCAATTAGCATTTTCCCTCTTTATTTGTAAAATAATAGAAAAAAATCTTAGTATAATATACTAGACAGGATGTCTGTAAAAGGTCTGTACCAAATGCTACCATAGACTCCTTGGGCCAAAACAACGATCTAACGCAATTTACCTTAGTCGAAAAGTTGATCGTTTGCGAGATACAGGGTGTTAAAGTTTTAATTTTATTTTAGTTATTTTTAAATATTTTATTTATTATTAAACACTTTTCTACAAAATTTGCTATAAGGGTTTTTTTTTAAGTAAGGAGTCAGAAACTACTCATATTTTTGCTGATAAATGTAAAGGGAGCCACCTGCAGTCCTTTGCTTTTTTCAAAGTGTCATACTTTTTTTTGCCTTGGTATAGTATGATTTTAGTAGATCATTTTTATTTTTTCATATTTTTTGCACAAAAAAGGTAAACTTGATAAATATTGCTACGAGCAACCGATTCTGAGATATTTTAGATCAAACGTTTCATTTCACATATAATTTTTTTTAACTCCATCTTGCTCTATTTAGGCCACCCGCGTTTTTCTAAAAGTTCTGTACAAATAGTTTCCTTACGCAAAAATACAACGATTTAACAAATAAAAAAATAAATGAAAAATTTGACACCAGCAACCTTTCGCCTAAGGTAAATTGTATTAGTTCGTTGTATATTGGCCGAAAGAATTTATATTAGCATTTTGTACATACCTTTTGGACACTACCAGGTGGCCTAAATAAAGCGTGAAGAAATGCAATGCAAACTTTGGTATGGCATAAAATGTTTTTAATCTGAAATATATTAGAAACGGTTGCTCGTAGCGAAATTTATCAAGTATATCTTTTATGTGCAAAAAATATGGAAGAATAAAAATTCTATACTAAAATTATAATATACGGTCTCAAAAAAGTTATGATACTGATAACCTAAGCAAAGGATTGCAGGTGGCTCCCTCTAAACTTAACGACAAATATGTTAGCATATTTTAATTCCCCATTTAATACTGAATTTTGTTGAAAAATGTCTTAAAATAAATAAAATATTTAAAAATAAATAAAACTAAATAAAAACTTTGACACCCTGTATTTTCTAAAAGATCAACTTTTTGACTAAGGTAAATTGTGTTAGATCCTTGTATTTTGGTCCAAGGAATTTGTGGTAGCTTATTGTACAGACCTTTAGAGACCGTATACTATAATACAATAAGTTGTAAATTAACAATACATTATACACATAAATATTAAATAAAATGTACCTGGTGTTCTTGGTGCACATAACGCAGCCACAGATAAAGCAGTCCTACCATCGGCGTCTGGGTGGTTGATATCAGCACCATAGTCGAGGAGATGGTCCACTATTTCACTGTGACCCATATATGCTGCCGCTATTAATGCTGTTCGCCCCTAAACAACAAAATTTTTAATGGCGTATTGCTTTCAAAAATGCATATTTTAATAATTCGTCAGCTTACAAACCATCACTCTGCAGGATGTTACTTACCACTCAGTTATCTACAAAGGGAGAGTTTTGAAAAAATCGCTAAAACCCGTCAAGATAATTATTAAAGGTATTTTTTTTTAGAAAAATTCGACGGCGCTCCTTCAACCCTTAACCACCAGGACCACCATTCCAATATTCTTAAATAAGAAGGGGGTCCAGTGATACACCATTGTAAAGCTCCTGACGAGTACTTTATAAGGCTAGAATATAACGTCAATAACTTCACCTACTCCAAAATGGCGGTAATTTAAATATTATCTGAATACCTGATTTGGATGGCCATATTTCCGAAATTAATAAACTTAGATATGCTTAATGTGGTATTTTCTTAAAGCACTTAAAAAAAATTATGATGTAATCTACAAGGTGCTTCTTTAAAAAATATATACTGTTTTACCTACCCTGTATATTATCACTAGTATTACAATTAAAAAGAGCTTTAAGAAAATACTACCTTAAGTATATCTAACTTCCTTAGTTCTGGAAATATGGCCATCCAAATCAGGTATTCAGATAATATTTAAAGTACCGCCATTTTGCAGTGAGTGAAGGTATTGGCTTTATATTCTAGGGTTATAAAGTACTCGTCAGAGCTTTAAAATGATGTTCCCCTTCTTATTTAAGAATTTTGGGTTGGTGGCCCTGGTGGTTAAGGGACACCATCCAATTTTTTGTAAAAATTTTACCTCTCCATAAATACCTTGACGTGTTTCGGCGATTTTCTCAAATCTGTCTCTTGCCGCAGATAACTTGAGTGGTAAAGTTTTTAAATGAACACCCTGTTTGTTAAAAAGATTATCTTTACCTCATGATCTGTCAAATTGACGTTCGCACCGTGCTGTAGTAGTATCTTAACGATTTCTTCATGACCACTCCACGCGGCCGCTCTTAGAGCTGTCCTGTTTTCAGCATCAACGCTATCTAATTGACATCCGTGTTGTACCAATAGCTCCACAACCTATAATGTAATAATACGAAATAAGACATTGAAATTAATTCGCTTGAATTTAAAATAGTCCATAAAATTTGTGGATATAATGCACGTTACAGGTAGGGATAGCAACTATATATCGATTATTTTTAAATATCGATATATCGGAAATCAAATATCGATATATCGGAAATCAAATATCGATTATCTTCATCGATATATCGATATGGAATATTTTCGACATTTGTGGTAAATAAAACAAAATTAGCAAGCGATTAATTTGCTTAAACGGTCAAAAATATTAAACAATAAAATTTAAAAAAAAAAGGTAATTTTTACTATTATGCCGTATTTATTTGCCCACTACCTGTAAAAAAAAACAAATTAAAAAATTATGTAATATAAGATGATTATCTATATTTTTTTCTCTCTCAAATATTGATATATATATTACTCTTTGATATATCGAATAATCAATATTAGCCAAAAACATATTTATCGATATCAATATATTAATTTTTTTATTTTTTTTTATTTGACATCCCTAGTTACTGGTTCTTTAATAAATTTCTTAATTTTAACGCTTTTATGCTCGTTTTAAATTATTCATTATTACTATTTTTTTTTGAATGTTTGTACTTTCTTATAAACGCGTCTAAAAATTAATGACGGTTCGTTACCTCCTTTTTTTTTTTTTTTTTTTTTTTATCTTTGGACAAACCACGAAGGCTAAAAGCCTAAATACTAACGTACCGTGGAGTGTCTTAAGCGGGGTAAGAGGGAGTTTGTTGACACGGGACTTAAATACTGAAGATTTGGGGGAAGGAAAGACCTCCGCGGGCAGCAGGTTCCACAATCTAGAAACTCTAGGGATAAAAGAACGAACAAAGTAGAAGTTCGGGCCTGTCCAGTTGGACCGTATAGGATGCATACGCGCGGAACCACGAGTTTCTCTGTTGGGAACCGTGAGTGGAGGAACTATACTGGTCAATTCTTCAGAGCAGTAGCCATGGTAAGTACCTATAAAAAGCGATAAATCGCCCACAGCCCGACGATGGGCAAGAGGGAAGCCTTTCTGTAAGTGAAGGATCATTAATGAGACGAATAGCTCTTCTTTGAATAGAATCAAGAATGCTCCAGGGTTGTTGGGGACGCCATGCCCCAGATATGAGAACAATATTCCTCCTTTTATACAGGGTGAGTTTATTTCTGATGTTTAGCACAGATATATTAGAAAGCGCCGCAGCTACAGAGATGGTTGAATGGAGAAAGAATTGTAGTCTTTAGAGCTTAGTTTGAATAACTTTTGTTTCGCCCAAAAAAATCATGTCTTACTGGATATTTTGAAAAAACCATTTTTCCAAAAATTTGTTTTCGTCTGTAACTCAGTTAATATTCGGAATAAAAAAAAGGAACTTGTAGGTAATTATTTAAAAAAATGTAAATCGATATTTAATGCAGTAGTTCGTTTTGGAGCTACAACATACAACTTACATATTTTTTTAAATCGAAACCATAGTTGGCTATGACATTTTTAAAAATACCGTAGTTTTGGGCATAATTAATTGTAATTTTGTTTTTTTTTAATGTCATTTACCGAGAAATTAATAGTATTTTAAATGTGGTAAATTAAAATAATTAATAGTTTAAAAACTAAAAAAACACGCTTTTATATGCAACCGAACTAAAAATTAGAAAATAATTTTTCATTAAAAAAAATATTGTCATTTCATAGTAAAAAGCGTGGGGTGCATTTTACTATTTTTTCATAACTTTTCCATCATAGATATTTGCAAATATAATAATTATAACATTTAATATATTTATCACCCCACGCTTTTTACTATGAAATGACAATATTTTTTTAATGAAAAATTATTTTCTAATTTTTAGTTCGGTTGCATATAAAAGCGTGTTTTTAGTTTTTTAAACTATTAATTATTTTTCATTTTTAGTTTCTGCTACTCTTGACAAAATGGCGAAAAATTTTTTTAATGAACAAGAGTGGCAAATTTTAAAATTTTTCCAACAGATTGCAACTCACTAAAAATTTCTTCTTCATTAAGTAGCAAAGTTTGAAATTTTGCCAACAGATGGCAATCCAGGCAATGTTTGGACCGTTGCCAATATATTGCAACCCACTAAAAATTTCTTCTTCATTTAATAGCAAAGTTTGAAATGTTGCCAACAGGTGGCAACCTAGGTGTTGTTTTTATATTTTTATAATATAAAGGAAAATTTTTCCTGGCGATCCAAAAAAGAATGTTAATTTTTATTAATTGCACATTATGTATTATGTATACATTACACATAATGTAATTTTTATTATGGAATCCTTGAAGTAATGGTGCAACTAACCCTATATTTTATTGTTCATAAAATTGAACACCCATGGTGCAACTAACCAAATTGTGTAAAAACTAAAAAATTTCTTCTTCATTTAATAGCAAAGTTTGAAATGTTGCCAACAGATGGCATCCTAGGTGTTGTTTTTATAATATAATGGAATTTTTTTCCTGGCGATTCAAAAAAGATAACGGGATACTGTTTTTAAATTATTGCATCTTCATCGGTCCTTGACACGTGTGCAAAGTTTCAAAGAAATCGAATAGCTGGAAGTTGGTTAAAATTAGGCTCAAAGATTCCGTTACATAGATAGATAGATAGATAGTTACAACCCAAGTTAATAAAAGCGTGTTAAAAAAACAAACTAAATTGATAAAATTAAATAATTAATGAAATAACAAAAACTAACAGTTACTAAGCAGGAATCAATTCAACTACTAAAACTATAATAATAATAATTGAAATCGCGCCTTAAATTAAACTAAGTAAAAAAGGGACACATTACTATTCAAAAATTATCGAATATTCTACTTTTATTGTCTATACCCAAACTTTATCTTTTTAAAACCAAATTTGTGGTCTTTTGGGCAAAACGCTTATACGTTTTAATTAAAAACAAATTTTTGGAAAAATATTCTTTTCAAAATATCTAGTGTACCATGTTTCTTTTGGACGAAACAAAAAGTGATTTAAACTAAGCTTTAAAAACTACAATTCTTTCCCCCTTTAGTCATCTCTGTAGCTGCACCGGTTTGAGATCTCTATGCTAAACATCGAAAAAAACTCACCCTGTAGTTACGGCTATTCGTTTGACATGTCTTTTTTACAATGGAAAAGGCTGCAAATCAGAAAATAGTAAAATTTGTATTTTTCAAAAGATATAGCTAAGCAAATAGCAAGATACATTAATGCTAAGCTTAAAAAAAAACAAGGGAAAATCTATTATATAAAATACAAATAGTTTCATATTCATCCTATTCACCAGATTTAGCTTCCCTTTACTTCTGACTGTTCTTACATTATAAACAAATTAATGCGTGGGAAACGATTTTCATCAAATGAAGAGGTAATAGTAGCCATGAAAGAGTATTTCGAAAGTTCTTCGTCCTCTCAATTTATAGATGGAATCCATAAATTAAAACATCACTAACCAGAACTAACAAGTGTACTTGTATGTGATCAGGGTTATATTAAATAATTAAACATTTTTAAAATCATAAAATTGTATTTTTAATTTAATAACAGAATTTATTAAACATTTTTTACACAAGATCAAGCCCCTAAGTAAGCCCTTAGCTTAGGCGCGCTTGTGGCTGCTCCGGTTGTATCGGCAAGTGTCGATCTCCGGAGTTAAGCAGTGAAGTGCGCGCCCATAACTTGGATGGGTGACCGGCATTGTGGGTTTTGGGCAACGGCACGCGGTGTTCTGCTCGGGGTGAACAAACGGACCGAGCAACAACCATCCAAGTTATGGAATGAATGGTGTGTGAATGGGAAGGAGTAGGGGTCAAGGTACAATAAGCCTTCAGGCTGCAGTGCACCACCTAGGGGGCGGTCGTCGGGCCTGGGTGGGATGACCCCGATAGGACGAAAAAAAAAGCCCTTACCTTGAAGGTCATCAACTATACCAGTACATATCTTACCTCTGTATGGCCACCCCAAGCTGCAGCTCTTAAAGGTGTCCATCCATCAATATCAGCTTGATCGGCATTCGCACCAGACTCTAAGAGCACCTAAAGCAATACCATAAGATAATTATTAAAGATAAAATTTTAAAAGTTGCTGATCAAACTTTAAATAGAAAACTCCACTCTGCATTTTAAGTAAGTTTTTAAGCCACTATACTATCCTAGAAAGCCATTTTTCTTCAAACGAATCTAATATTATTAAAGTATATTTTTGTACACAGCTTTGATGACATATGCAAAGAAAAACAATCCAATAGATTTAACTCCGGTGATCTACCGGGTCAGTACAGGTTCATATCTCACTCCCCATTACTTTGACGTTGTAAACTTAATATTTATTAAAAAATACTTTCTTCTAAGCATTACTTATTTGTTTAGGTGATAATAAAAAATTAATTTATGCATTTGCTAACACCTGAGATGTTTTACGACTTTAGAATTTACAGCATCATCTGACAGGACAATGGAAGTAACAATTTCTTCCTGCATATAAAAAAATCAACAACGGAATCACGTTTGACAAAAAATACACACAGAAGCGCTTGAAAACAATGGGTAATTGATTTTGAATGGGTTAATCCAACAATTTATTTAAAAACTAACTAGCAAACCATGTTAAAGATGCCTTTTTCAGTTTACATAAACTGATTAAAAAGTATTGGTACAGAATTATTTAACCAAGATTGACATATCATAAATGTGATTTTCTCATTTATTTTTTTACACAACGTGTCGACTTAAGTTCGCACCACATGGAAAACTTATATAGTATTTTTAATTTTATGAAAAAAGTAATTCTTTACAAAAAGTTCTGCATGGTCTAAAACCTAAACTGCAACCATCAGATATTATCAATTTTAGGCGAAGAACCAGTTCTAAAACGGTATTTACCAATCGGTTATGTTGACGTTTAAACAATGTATTTTACGTCAAAGTTGTCACAAATTATTACCGCGGTTATAATTGGTTGAACGTCCAAAATTGATAATAAATTTTTGCAGTGTTATGCGAGATATGTCAAAAAATATGAATTTTGCTTAGAAGGAAATATCATCATAATATTGAAATTTTTTTATAAAGAAAGGATGTTTAGGGTTAATAATAACATTCAAATATGCAAACTTGTTTTTTAAAAAAAAACATGTCTTCCTTTATTTTTTTATGCGTTAACAGTGAAAATTGAAGTTGGCGCATTAGTACATACTTATTTCGAAATGTAATATGTAAACAAAGCTTAAGAACCCATCAAATAGGGAAAAGACAAACGCTCATTATCGCAGAAAAAATGTAAAAAATGTTTTTTCTTTTAAATATACCAATTTCCATATATAAATGTAGTTTTTAAAGTTCAATATCTTTTCCTTATAAAAATTTTCGTTATAATGAAAAATAAAGGTACTTTCCTCTTAAGAAAAATTTATATTTTTTAACATACCTCGTATACCACTGCAAAAATTAAAAATTGATGATTGATTTATGGGTTTTAGACCATGCAGAATTTTTATAAGGAATAACTTTTTTGGTTAAATTAATAATAAAAAAGTTTTGCATATGGTGCGAAGTTAACTAGACTCGCTGTATAAGGAAACATAAAATATTTAATAATATCTATGTTATAGATGTTTCAATTTCTTTATTTACTAAAAACACCAAAGCCAAACACTCTTTATATTATATGCAAAAAAAACATAGAAAAACTAGTTTGATTTGCTTAAAAAAAAATGTTTAATTTTCATTAAACAATCTGCCCAATTAACTGCATTTCATACCTTACAAAGTGCACTAATTAGATTGGATTTAGACTGTTTTTTAGGTACTATAACCTCGTTTGGTGACCTTTGGATACAGTCTTCTACAAATAATAAAATACAACACTTAAAATCCTCATTTTCCATTCTATTAAATGAGCGACAAATTATATACTTTTTTATTTGAAATTTATAAGAAAAAATTATTCTTTACAAAAAGGTAATGCCTAGACCCCACACTATATTAGCAGCATTTGTTTTTATTTAAAGGCAAATGTTATAGAGGGTGTCCACTTATTAATGGTACACAGAGACACCACATATTCCTTATGCCGAAATATTAAGAATTAAGAAAGATACAGGGTATCAAATGGAAGAAAATATTTTAAATTTATTTCGATAATTTTCAATATCTTCTGAATATTATCAACGATTCATTTTGATATTATATTAAAGCTACGTTTCTAGCGATTTTTGACATGAGATATCCTGATCTGATGTTAATTTTTATGTATTAACTAGAAAGCGCTACCTACACTACTTTGAATTTCTCTACAACGTCGCAACTTTATTGTGCCTTCCTGTATGTTCTATCAAAGTAAAATAACTTTCTTATGCAGTCTACACAAAAAGTATCGCTTTGAGCAACCATTTTGAAGATATTTGCTTTTGTTGTTTACTGTGCCTATTCTAACATTTTTCTAAATAAAACGGTATTTTATTCTTGAATATCTTTTGTATTTTTAACTTACTCTGTATATTCTTTAACTTTTAATAAAACGTATTACTGCTAATATACTTCTGAATGATGATGACGTACCAATTTTTATGAAAAAATAAAATTTTCTTTATAATTACAAGTAAAAACCTATTGCATACTTAATGAACCACACTGTATAGTTCGTTCATTCTAATGGTAATAATTATCCCTTATTTGTGAAAAATAAATTAAAAATTTACGAATAAATATCACTTCTAATAAAATTTTTGCTACCTGTATCGAAAAAAATTGATATTGCAAAAGCTATTAAATTTTAGAGCAAATAACTTTTATTGAGTGTCTTTTGTGGTAACTTGCGAAATACCCTATGTTTACTTTTAGGCACTGGCTAAGCGACCGCTGGCGGTTTTGCTCAATTATAATTTAAAAAAATCGCCGTCAACAATTTACGTATATGATAACCGCCGAAAATGTTAATTAATTTGTTTTTTTTAAATTTTCTTAAGATTTTTTTTTAATTTATCTATTTATTTATTACAATTATTTATTTACCGGCAGTTTTTACTTATTTCATCGGTAGCTGCCGCTGTCCGACGGTTGTCTTTATAAAAAATATTAAAAACCGCCGAATAATAATTAAAGTTAACCTAACTTTAATAATTACGTGTTTTATTGTTCATTTATTAATATTATTTTTGATCAACAAACAAAAATAAAATTTGCTGGCATGTTTGACACCTATGAAGATTTTTGAAGCTCTTCATAACTTAAAAAAATATGTATGTACAGGGTTGGTCTGTATATTTAAACACCGCCTATCTCGTTTATTATACAGGGTAAGAAGAGACTTTTAATACAAGAGTACAATGATTTTAACCGTCAAAAAATATAATATTGCAGATACAAAGTGAACCAAAAATGTGTAGATAGATTTGATATATCTATCTTTTAATAGTTTTCGAAATATAACCACTTAAATCTGATAAATGGTAGATATAATTTCCAATATTCTAACTACGGCACTAAGCTGAAACTGTAGATGTAATGGAAATTATACTCAGATTTAAATGGCCATACTTCCAAAACTATTAAAAATAAATATTTCAAAGGAGGTATTTTTGTAAAGCTTTTTAAAGGCCTTTTAATAGTGACATAATATATTTTTTCTTAATAATTTTGTATACATTTTTTTTTATTTTTATTATTTATTGTTCATAATTTAATTTTCAGACAAATTATTTTCCACAAACGGTGCGTATTAATACAATAGTGGCCTGTCCCCATTTGCCCGCTATACTAGCTACAATTTGTTTTTCCACAGGGCGCTATAAACTAAACTACAATATTAAACAATAAAACCACAAAAAGACTAAACGCTTATGGCACAGCAAAATAAATAATTATTAAGGTTAGATTAACTTTAACTATTATTTCGGCAGTTTTAATAGTTTATAAGCAAAACCGACTGGACGGCGGCTTCTATCGATAAAATAAGTAAAAACCGCCGTTAATAACAAATTAATTATAATTTCGGCGGTTTTCATATACGTAGATATAAAAAACCCCGGAAGACGGTTTTCTTCTTATAATTGAGCAAACCGCTGGCGGTCGTTTAGCCTAGTGTCTGCCCTTTTATGCGAAATATCATTTTGTTTTTCCCCACCCAGTAATTCGCGGGCATACCAAAATTTAAAAAAAAGTGAGCGTATTTCCGTCTTCCACTATTAAATAATAAAATTTACAACAAAAGATATAATAGTTTGTTTGCTATCACATGCTAATAACGAACCTTGACAACTTGTGCCCTGCCCCAATCTGGCGGCCACATGCAACACCAGCCTGGTCCGTGCAGATCGTGCAAGTCGAACAGCAGCGGTTCCGTGCATTGCTCGCTGGAGGTACTCAGCCAACGACATCTGCAAATGCTTACGCAAAACGTTATAATAATATAACTCGATAGAAACATATGTACAGGGTGTCCAAATTTGGATGAAACCGGCGTATCCTCAAAGTCAATAATTAGCGATAGAACCTTGCGGTTTCACACAAACCTGAGTTAATTTTTGTGAATACAAAGATGCCATAAACAAAAGCCGTCAAAGCACTCTTAGTTTCTGAGCTACAGGGTAATTTTAAAAATTTTGTATTTTCAGGTACCCCTTGTATCTCAGTTGGCAAAAACTTGATCTCTTATATATTTTCGTCAAAATGCAGTGGCACTGTCGCATTTTTTTCCAAATGTTATTGTTTTGAAATATTGACCTTCAATGATGTTTTTTTCCCAATAGAACACCCTGTATATTGCTTTAAAACACTCAACTTTTCAGCTGGTTTATTAAATAAAACCACGCCGACCTAATATAGAAAAAATCTCCCTCTACTGCGCCTCAATTAACGGTTAATAAAATAACCTCAAAAGTTTAACACACCATGTATAATAGGTTTGTATATACATTTTTTTCATATAATTAGCTAAAGAATAAACCATTAAATGTCTTTACTGCAATAAAAAACACCCTGTAAAAGTCCCTTTTCAAACACACTGATAATGCATAATAATTTAATGCAAGTCATTTAACAGGAAAAATAAACATAAAACTGCTAATTTTTAATTTTGTTCTCATATTAATTCCCACAACTATAAAAAATAATGGAGAACAGTGTAATAAACCTTGTTTTGTGTGAATATAGGCGCTTTTTTTAACATTCCTATTGTGTAACGGTGTTATTTCGCGGCAGCAGACAATGCATCATATTATTTAAACAATTTCTCGATGAATAATGATTACAATGTCTTTCTTAAAAGAAATAATTAAAAATTGATGTCGCCATGTTGGTTTGTCGTAAAATTATAATCAAGAATAATGTAATTAATTTGAAACAATAAATAACACTGCTGAATTGACAGGGTTGTATCCAAGCCGAAAAGAAATAATTGTTATTCTTTATTTAAAGAAGACATATCCACATTTTATGAAAAAATAGCTTTATGTCGATTTTAAAATCTCAGTTAATCATATCTAGCGATATACATCCTTAAATAGTTTTAAAGTGATACAGATCAAGTAAAATCTAACCTACTTTAAGATCTCACATTTTTTAAATAAGAGCAATTGTTGTGGGTATCCATTAAAACAATGAAATAGAGATACATACTTGTTCCATAATGGTGGTGGAGCCCAAGAGGAGATTTCAGGATTTACTACAGCGCGCAGATTAATATACCGTAGGATACCTTATACCCGGTTAATCTCTATCTCTATCTCTAATCTCTACCAAATATGAGCCCCGTATAGTACATGTCCGATCATAAAAAACAAATATATCCATTAGAAATTATCGAGCGCGTCAGATTAAAATAGGGTGAGTTAATTACATGCTAAACAGTGTATATTCCACTTATCTGACTATTTGAGAGTAAATTAAAGGAAACAGAGGGCCACAAAAAAACATCATTTTGACAGTTTCAAGCGTGGCGATTTTTTTATTTTGAAGAAAATAATTAAAAGATTTTGAAAATATATAATCCGTTACGATCCGAACGATTTCAAGACAAGCCTGAAATAAGAAGAATATTTTTTTGACATATTTAAAAACCTATAGCTGCTTTCCCCACCGATCAAATATGCACTATATAATTTGTTTTTATTCTTATCATCTATGCTTGGCAAGCCAATAGGTCTCTTTGACGCTCGAGTAAATCCTCATTTAACATTGTAGCTCCCCTACTATAATGTTATTTTGTTCCTATACATACATATGTGGTTTTCTACAGAGCTGCGCACTCATTTATATCTCCATTCTTTTGTAGGCAAAGCCTAGAGCCCAGCATCATTTTTTAATATCGAACTCCGGGCTCACCTTTTTCAAATTTATGTTTTTGGTGGAATTAAAGTTACTAAGCTCAATCGCATACATGATCTGCCGTTTTACTTTATATAGTAGGAGAGCAAGTGAACCCTTTGAGAAACGTTGGACCTGTAAGGCAAAAATTGCAGAGTGATGAGTCATCATAGCATGCTAAGTACGACAATCATCACCTGGCAAGACATTCATGCGCTCATCAAACATCACCCTATATATTTTTGAAAGTTTAAAAAATAATAATTAAAAAACTTTTGACAGGTGTTTTCCCATGACGCCAGAACGGGCAAATTGAGCGGCTGGTTTGATGGCCACATTTCCAAAAATCCACAAAAGTTAGATGTGCTCCAATGTGGTATTTTTTAAAGCTCTTTTTAAGACTCTTTTATTGGTAAGATATACAGGGTACCTTATTAAAAAAAAAAAACTTTTTTTTCACCTTATATATTATCAACAATACATAAGAGCTTTAAGAAAACACCACATTAGGTAAGCATCCAACTTTATTAGTTATGTAAATATGGCTCATCTAAATCAGCCACACCTTTCAGTTCGCCTGGCAGGTACTTGTGCTTATCGAAAACGCTCTATCAATTTTGTTTTCAAACCTTACAATGAATGAACTAGAACCTAGAAAATTTCAAGCTGTTTACAGCCTCAGTTTTTTTTTTTAACTTTAAAAATATACAGGGCAATGATGTACAGGGCTGATAAGCTTTGCCAGGTGATGATTGTCGTAACTTAGAATGCTAAGTGGACTCATCACTATACAAATTTTTTAACCATACAGACCCAACGTTACTCTTGTAAGGGTTCACTTTAGCTCTAGCACTTATTATTATAGACTTAGATAGGAAGTGGGTATTCCATTACTATTATTTATGAGAGATGTAGTTTCATCAATCACTGTGCATTATTGTTATGTATTCAAGCTGGCGGTCCTGGCTCCAATAACAAAAATTGGCCTGACTATTGCAAGCGCATAAAAGATAGTAGTGATCTTGTGTAGCAGGCAGGCCTCTTCCCTGCCACTCAGAACAATCCATTCCGTACGGAATGGTGCATTACTTAGAACAACCATCACTAGTTCATATCAGCACTTCGGTATGCAGTGAATAGAACAACGTTGGCTTTTGTAATGAAATTATAAATTATGTCCGCGCCGCTATCCAGTACTAGTCAGATATTTTAAGCGTAAGCCATTTTTAAATGATAATGTTTGCTTTTTAATTTTTGTCTTGATTTTTATACTAAATTTTTCAAATGGAGAACATTTTAAGAATATTGTGTAACAATTTGAGATGATTTAAAGCACGTTAACGAAGATACACCGGTTTAAGTGAACCACGCTTCAAACATCACTCTGCGTATTCTGCTTAGCTTACCCGCACTCATGGAACAATATTCGATCACATGGTACGAAGAAAGATCCCCGACTACCTGGCAGGTAGAAAGATCCATTAAAATGATCTGCCTTTTGGCAATATACTATAGTGAAAATTACACTCACCCATTTGTCTACTCGGACAATTATCATCGCTTGCACTGTCATGTTTTTTATTTGTTGAATTTGACAAGCACATCGTAACAACAGCTTTGTTTATTTAATATGTCAGTTTGGCATTTTATAAATTTTGCAAACATTTTGTATAAAAATGTTTCTATGTCCTAATAACTCGTTCATTTTCACATTTTGGCGAAAGAGCCCGACTTTGAAGGAAAATATGAAAATGAACTCTAGTAGTCTGTAGAGGCAATACGTTTTTAAGCAAAATTATCAATAATTTTGATGCACTTGTGTAATTACCCCCGATAATTAATCTTCAGTAAAAATTTTAACGTGCCTTAAGAAAAAAATTTTAATTAAAAAAACATATATTTTGGAAGCACCTGGCAAAGCTTTAGACCCGAGTTAATAGTCTGGCTCATTTTAGTTTGTACTCCTTAAAAATTAAATTAAAATATATCAAATTCTTAGTGTGCCCCAAGAACATTTTTGCTTAAACCATTTTTTTAAGAATCTAAGGGTTGCTTATGCCCCGCCACCCGTTAACCAGGTCTGCGTTTCTATATTTAATTAACATTAAAAAGCATTGTGGATGATTTTCATAGTGCCTCAAATAGCTGCTCAAAAAATGCTTACCAGCTCTCGAACTTTACCTAATTCAGCACGAGATATGATATCCCCGCAATTCACCTTTTTTGAGACGCTTCCGAATAATTGTTGTCATTGCTGTGCTTTTTAGAATTTATTAGCAAATATTAGCACAATATTTTTCTAAGATTATATTAAATGTACAGACTGAATTTAATAAATAAATTTTGACTATCGTCAAATAAAACATAGTACACTTAATGTAACTTTTTGAACTCGAATTAGTCCCTTCCCCTAAAACGATCTATTTTGACGTTAGGTTTATTAACATAAAATGCATAATAATTACCATTATTAACCACATAGATTTGGTCGTATGGACACCAATGTATCAAAAATTATTCTCATGGAATTTTCTTTGGCAAAATCGTGTTCAGAATAAAATGCTTACGACGATCTGTGATGCCAGCTCGAATTTTGGTCAAAATTTTTTTAAACCACAAATTCCTTTGACAAAAATGCATAAAAAGAAATATTTAATTTTTTGACTAATTTTCCACCGAAAACGACTCCTACATTTTTTCCAAAAATTAATATTTATTAAATTATATTCATTTAAACAAATAATTGAAAATGAGCAATTGGACCCAACTTTACCATTTAAGAAATGTAGGAAAATATGAGAAATTTTACATGATGCATTTTTTTATAGAATCACCCTCGGGAATCATGGAACTTTTTGTAACAATTGTAGAATAAACGATTTGAAAATTTTGAATTCTCTAGATATTGTTTTTGATTTCTTAACAAAGCGTATTTTCGTGTTTTTAACTCCCAAAAATGTTTGTACTTTTCATGTATGTTAGCAAGTCTCCATATAAACAGCACCCAGATCGGTCCGGTATTACTACAAGGTTACTACGACAACTACTTTAGTACGTGACACCCTTAAAAATGTTAAATCACTTTTATTTTATACATATATATATATATATATATATATATAAAATTTTTCATATTTTTATACATTTTTTAAATAGTAGGGTTGAGTCAAATTGCTCATTTTCATTTTTTTAAATGGTTATATCTTGATAAATATTAATTTTTCGAAAGAATGTAAAGAGTCGTTTCGGTGGAAAATTAGTCAAACAATTAAGATGCATTTTTTTGTCAAAACAGTTGCCGTATATAAAAAAATTCTGACCAAAATTCAAATTGGCATCATATATCGTCGTAATCAGCATTTTTCTGGAAAAAATCCATGAAAATAATTTTTGATACAATGGTGTCCATCTAACATATTTAAAGCATTTTCTTTTGTTTATATCAAAACTAGTTTGTCACTTTAAACAGTTTAAATTGACGATGTTTATCTCCTCAATTGGTAAACGAGCCCATGAAGTAAAACAATAATTGAAATTTATATCTGTGTAAAACTATCAGTCCGAGGCGCAGCTGTTGCGAAGTAATTTTTATCAAGCAGTCGATGATAATGAAAAGGCTTCAATGAGTGGCAGTATGATTTATCAGCAGGATGCACAAGGACATAAAGATATCTAGTTGGTTTAAAAATCAGACAGTTTTACTAGCATAAACAAAAACCACGACTAAAACAACTCACAACAAATCAATTGAGGAAATGCAGTATCCAAAAAGGCATGTTAATTGTGAAAATAGACAAACTGAGAGAGTCAAGTGATAACGTTGCGCCAGATAAAAATCCTTTCAGACAAAATAAAATATAATTTTAATGAATTCTATTTACATTACACTATGCCAAAAAAGTCGACTATTTTTTATTTTATTTTTTTAAATTTATATCGAAATTATTCCTCAAGGTGACAAAAATATATCGTGAAGGTTCGAACCCATAATATTATTATTGAGAGGTCTTATCTTCGCGTTTAATAGATTTTTGACAACAATTTTTTATGCCTAACTCGCAAATTGTTGATTTGAGAATTTTGTGATAAAGTGAGGAATCTTCGATAGCGGGGCGACTCGGACATTTGTTTTACTCGCATATCATCGGCCATAATCGACTATCCGCTTCGTAAAAACTTTATCAGCGTACCATTTTTTACAAAGAGGGCAGTCAATTATGGCCGATGATATGCGAGCAAACCAAATGTCCGAAGTTGCCCCCGCTGTCCGAAGACATCTCAATTATACGGTACCCTACAACAAAAAGCTTTCGTCAAATAAGCCGTTTTCATGTAATCGGGCTTTAAAATTGAACTTTTTTCTTTCAATTCTGTTTCTTAAGTTTGGATTTTTGTTACTAGTAGGTACAATTTTTTTTATCTTTATGACATCTCACGAAGGCTTATGCCTAAATACCAGTGTACCGTGAGTGCCGGGTTATTGGATGTTTAACCCAATATTGTCGTGTTCCGTCAACGTTATCCAAGCACTGAAACATGCAGTTGCATTTCACAGCACCTTTAGACAACGCGGTAGTGCTACCACGGACGTTATTTTTCAATAACTACTACCTAGAAATGGCAGAATACTACACAGTGGTTTGCCATTGCCAACTGTGAGGTGACGAGCTATTAAAAATCTGATGTCCGACTCCGAGATTCGAACCCGGATCGCTGCGGTAAGAGTCTGACACGCTAGCCTCTGTACCACTGCTCGCCACCAATATCAATATTTAAGTAAATCCAAAACATATATTTTTAAAGGAAATGTGATGCGCTATCCAGAAAAATCTCTTAGCATTATTTAATAAATTCACTCCTTCAAAAATTATTCGATGTTAAAGTTAAATCCAACAGAAATTTTAATGTCAAATGACGTTTGAAGAAGTGAATTTACTAAACAGACTTTTTGTAGCGCATCCAATTTTCTTGTAAAATATACAGGTGTGGAAACATTATCTGGCCGACCATAGAAAATTGAAAGCATAGGAAATATTCGAGGTGAGGAGCGGTGCAAGCGAGAAGCCTCTGATTGCGTTCTGTTTGAAAATGCGGACTTGTTTTAGCGGTAAACTTTTAGGGGAGTACATAGCAAGTTGGTGGAAGGGATTCAGTGTATGATTTGCCTACATATGTCGACGGTTTGGTTTTCAAACCGGTACATATTTTGTATTATTAACAAAATTTCAAACTCAAGAAAAAAACTAAAAAAATCGTTTAATGTTCAAAGCCTGATTAGATGGAAACGGCTTTTTGATGACAATTTACAAAGACAGCTGTTTTGTGGGGAATTTAATTTTATTTTAGAATGTGTATTGATAAAATTTTTCAAATCGAAAATTTGCGAGTTTGGCATAAAAAATGATTGTAAAAAACTGTTAGTCGCGTTGATAAACCTCTTAACATGAATATTAACAGTTCAAACCTTCACAACAATTTGTTTGTCACAATATTTTCGATATATATTAAAAAAATATTCGTGTTTTTGGCCCACTCCGATCGACAGAATGTCCGGTGGCCATTTTCCACGGATGGACTTTACAATACCACAAATGGACCAAAAATTTTAATGTTCAAGAAAGTCGTGTATAGCAAATGCTTTTGCTTTTTAGAAAAATAAGATTTACGTTGGGCTATTATAAAGATAAAAAGTACAGTGCGTCCAATCTTTTCCAGTATATATAGTAACTTTTAAATTTCTTAACCTAAAAACATTATCCAAAAACCAACTTGTATAGTGAACTATTTTTTCATTCTGTTATGTAGATTACGCAAAACAATTTTATTAACAGAATATATTGACATAACTTACTTCTTTCAAAATGGGACACCCTGTTTATTATACCACCATTAAAAAGTCTTTTAAAGAGCTTTACAAAAATACAACACTTGATGTATCCATCTTTAATAGTTTCTGAAATATGAACATTAAAATTCAAAAAAATAATAGATCAAATTTCCATTATATCTACAGTCTAGCTTAGTCCTGTAGGTAGGTATAGTGCAAATTACATACAGTGCATTTCTTTAATTCAATGGCGGTTCCTTAAAAATTACCTAAATACTCAATTTAGATGGCCATATTTCGAAAACTAATAAAGTTACATGTACTTAATGTGGTATTTTCTTAAAGTTTTTGTTAAGATCTTTTAATGATAATATAATATAAAGGGTGCTTCATTAAAAAAAAACATAGCTTTAAGAAAATACAACATTAAGTACATCTAATTTTATTAGTTTAGGAAATATGGCCATTTAAATTAGATATTTAGGTAATTTCTAAAGTATTGCCATTTTGTATTAGGTAAAGGTATTGATTTTTTATTTTAGGGTTATAAAGTACTCGTCAGGAGCTTTAAAATGATGTGCCACAAGACCACCCTTTCAATTTAACTTTTTTCAAGATGGCACCTAACCGCCATTTTGAAATTTTTATCTGTCAATTTTACTCTTAAATACAGCATTTATGCATCAATTTTTAGATCCCAAAGTTTAACTTTTAAAATTGATCCGTGCAGTTAATAAAATTGTTTTGTGTAATCTTCACAACAACAAAAAACTTTATAATTTACTGTACAAGTTGGTTTTTAGATAATTTTTTTAAGTTAAGAAATAAAAAAGTTATAGACATTTAAAATTGTACAAGTTAGATTGGACGCACTGTACTATCAAAAAACGAAAAAACATTTTTAAATCGTAGAACAGCTGTGGGTTTACTACCTAAAAGGCCTGTAAACACTGTCTTGGAAGCATTTTTTTAATTACTATTAACTTAGGTACATAAAATTCCGGTTTTATACTTTAACAATACACTGTAACAAAATAAACGGCATATTACAGTAACCCATGCCAAAATGTTGTAATGGAACAAACACCCACCCGCATTTCTGTTTACTACTTTTGTTACTTTAGACCATAATAACTGCCTAAACAGATGTTACACATTTATTAAGTCGCATACTTTTTGTTGAAATTGTGCAAATGTTACACATTTCTACCAGATAGTTAACATTAATTAATTTCTTACTGTTGTCGAAAAATCAGTCCTAAATGTGCTTTACTTTTTTAACGACTTCAAAAAGAAGGAGCTTATCAATTAAATTTTATTTTTATTTGTATTAGTACAGTTCCGCGGTGGTCCCATAAAAAACCAAGTCAAGATCGCAAGAGAGAAAGGTACTAGACCTATTGTTTTCTTTCTGCCGTACGTTGTTCGTGCAGCAAAGCTGCCTCTAGACTGGTATAGGCTCAAACATCAGAGGTGCGTTTAGAAACGACAACTTTGGGGCAAAATTTACCCTTTTCACCGAACTGAAAGAGAGACTACAGTAAAAGCACCGGGACGTGTAATTTGATTGAGTGACATTGGGGAGAGGGGCTGGTTAGTCAAATCTTTTTTTTTTTCACTCGTTTTATTAAGAAATTAAAAAACATTAATAACAAACCAGAACTAACCATGAGCACCCCAATGTGACAGTTTTGCATGACTTTTACGTTTTAGGCCAATCAAATTACACGTCTCTGTGTTTTTTATTTTAATCTCTGAAAGAGGTACTGGTAGTATTTTTTACTGTATCTTTACTGATTTAATGGCAATAATAATAAAATAGAAAGCAAAAAAATAAACTAAAAGCGAAAAAGAAACAATTTTTTAAACTTTTTAGTGAGTTTAAATATTTTTTTATTATTATATTTTTTAAGTGTTTACTATTAGAAAACTAAAATTTTATTTTGTGTTACCCACCATAACTAAATGTTCCAAAATGTGGGCGAGCAATCTCCCAGATTAATATAGAACAGATCAAAATAATATGATAAGTCCCTTTTTTTTCCTAAAGCCAATCCACTCTATCATAGATATGTGCCCTTAAAGAACGCCGCTGACAATAGCGTTTTCTTGAATAATTTTATAAAACTTGGTATAATAAAATTATTTTTTAACATAGTAAATATTAGTCAGGACTCCTAAAAACGGTCTAATTGTAAAACATTTGCATTGATTATTTCGCCAGGGGCGGACTAACCCTTACAGAATAGTGTTCATTGTTTTTTACACCATGTATAATAAAAAAAATAAAAGTATTTTTAAAGAGTATAAACTCTTAGCTTAAAAAGGTACTCCCGCTTGATAGCGATAAATTAAAGCGTTTTCGACAACAAGTTTTGTCTAGTGGGGACATCTAAAAACATTAGGCTAATGTTACGATTAATTTTTTTTTTTTTCAAAAACAGCCAATGTCAAACTTTCAATATTTTCAGAATATTAAAAGAACTTTTATCAAACGTAAGTGGCTAATTCAATATACGTTTTTGTAATATATTCGTAATTATATTATCTGTATTTCGCGCATTCAGAGATATATTTGAAGGTTCTATAAGCATTAGTTTTTTCGCAAATTGAAAAAAATTGACATTGGCTGTTTTTGCTAATAATTTCAATTAAAATGTACAGTGCGTCCTACAAACTTGTCCACGTTTTAAATGACTATAACTTTTTATTTCTTAACTTAAAAAATGATTCAATAACTAAAGTGTTCAGTGAATCTTATCTTGTACCGTTTTTCATAAAATAGCATTTTAAATACAGACATACCAGCATTTGGTATGTAATAAAAACTCCTTTTAATAAAAAAAGGTACAGAATGTCTACGTAAGTTGACGGCATATGGAAAGTTTTTTATTATTAATTTTACGAAAAAAGTTTTTCTTTATAAAAGTTCTGCATGGTCCAAAATCTAAAATGCAATGATCAGATATCAAATTGTGTCAGTCATATACGAGGTTTGGCCAGATTTGCTCATGAGTAAAGCATCTGTATTTTTGCTAGTATCGCAAATTGTTATTAAAAAAGATGTTTAGAATTAAAAATAACTTCCAAATATGCGATTTTGTTAATTTCAAAAAAAATTGATTTTTTTTCTGCGATAATGGTAAAAATGTATGTTTGTACATTAGTGCGCTATATTTCACGATTATAAATGTCATAGGACAGTTTTATATAAACTTTTAGATTAATTGTTATCAAAACAAGAGGAATGTACAATGCACTAATGTATAGGGCGGGTAAAAACCAAAAAAGCAAAACCGGTTAACCAAATATTTAAAAACCGGTTTGGAAAACCGATTAAAACCTAAATCGGTTTTTAAACCCAAAAACCGAAACCGGTTTTCAAAATCGAAAACCGTTACCAGTTCTTAAAACCGAAAAACCGAAAACGGTTCTCAACTAAACAAAAAAATTGGGTTTCCATTTGAAAAAACAAAGTTGATATGAATAATACCTTAAAATTGTAGCCAAGGTCACAAACTAGTGAAACCAATAAATTTGTCCCTTTATTTAAAACAAGTTTAACTTAAAACATTGTCTTCTAAATTGCGCCGTTTTTAGGATATTTGCCTGTCTAAGGTTAAATGGACCACCCTGTATAATCTGTCAACCAATATCCGATTTTACTAAATTAACGGTATATATTTTTTTTTTATTTAGATATAAACCGCAATCAACCAAAAACCGAATCATTGTTATTCAAAGAACCGGTTTTCGGTTTTGGTTCGATTATCTAAAAAACGGTATTCAAAAACCGATTATCCGAAAAACCGGTAATCGAAAATCGGTATTTCAAAACCGGTTAACCGGTAATCGAAACTGATTTTTAGAAATCGGTACACCGGTATTTGAAAACCGGTTTTTCAAAACCAGTATACCGGTATTTGAAAACCGGTTTTCGAATACCGGTGTTCGGTTTTAGCCAAAACCGCATTTAAGCGGAAACTGGTTTCGGTTGCCAGCATTACCAATGTACAAAAACCTAAATTTTTTCGATTTTCGCAAAAAAGGTAAAAAAATATATTTTGGAAATGAACAAAATTGCATATTTGGAAGTAATTTTTAATTCCAAACATCTTTTCTTTATAACAATTTGCGACATTAGCAAAAATACAGGTGCTTTACTCATGAGCAAAAATTACATTTTTGGCCAAACCTCGTACATGACTGACATAATTTGATATCTGATGATTGCATTTTAGGTTTTGGACCATGCAGAACTATCTATTAAGAATAACTTTTTTCGTTATTAATAAAAAAGTTTCCCATATGCCGCCAACTTCCGTAGACACACTGTATATTAAAATTTGGTAAAATTAATAAAAACGAAATAATTAAACTTTATAATACTGATAAAAACTGTTTTTAATAATTTTACCATATTTAACTTTTTTTTAATAAATGTTGTTTTTATTACATACAAAATGTTGGTATGTCTGTATTTAAAATAAGATTTGGTAATAGTTCGATATAGCGGTTTTCGCTATTATAAGAGATTTTCGAAAAATTCTTTTTCAGGGCGTTTCTATAGGTCGATTATGACACAAATCTATGTGCGCTTCATAATTTATTATTAATAAAAACATATTTACGGGACGGTGGAATGAACAGGGGTGCTGGGTGGGGACAAAACAGTATACATCCAACGTCAAACACAAGAAAACATTAATACACTGCACTTGGGGCACATGAAAAATGTAAATTAATTTTAAAAAGTATTAAATTTTTCGAAAAACTATCCCACACATATGAGATATCTCGTCCGCCATTAATTAAAGAAGGAAAATTCATTTTGGTCAGCTGATAACATGAAGTTCGTCATTATAAAAATGATATTCTTGATAGAAGCAACGTTTCCAAACTTCTTATGAAGAATTAACACCAAGCCTATTTCAGGGATTATCCACCATTTCCATGAGAAACAATGGTATTTTTTGTAGAAATGCCTCCTTCTTTATGTTTAGGTATTTTCCTTTTTTCTCTACAAATTATAATAGGAAGAAGGAATAACTAAATTTTTCATATAAATTTTGTCCTGTATCTTCCTTTTTTTTAAGCTATTGACACTTTCTCACTTTATTTGGCAACATTGCAAGACATTTACAGTTTTATTGCAAACTCTTCTTTTTTATGCAGTGACAGCCATTGCGGGATTGTTGTACTATTATTTATTTTTAATTTTAAACAATTTTTGGACATTTTTGTAAGTGTGGTGTGTACTGTGAAATACTGTTTTTGGGCGATTAATTTAGGATTTCTACTGTTTCGTCCCCACCCAGCACCCCTGTTCACTCCACCGTCCCGTAATATGTTTTTATTAATAATAAATTATAGATATGGATTTTGGAAAACGCGCACACAGATTTGTGTCATAATCGACCTATTGAAACGCCCTGAAAAAGAATTTTTCAAAATCTCTTATAATAGCGAAAACCGCTATATCGAACTATTACCTAAGATTTTATAAAAAAAGGGTACAAAATATCGATTCAAACAAGGTATACATTTTTTGTAGAAAAAAAAATGAAATACTCAAATGGTCAAAGCAAAATATCAAATTGATCACCTCTGTCCAAAATGCATACATAAAATGAAAAAATCGCCACCCCCTCTATAATCCCGACTTACTGAACAGCCGTTTACCTATAGAAAGAAGCATTAGTATGAAGTTATTTAGTTTCCCAAATATCACTGAAACTGGGGCAGCAATTTAAAATTTACAACTAAAATAAGTTTTTTTTTAATTCTAACTTTAAAGGTCAATATCGCCCTAATAAAGCGCAATAGAACTTTTTTTATATAAAGCACTAACATTATTTTGGCAAACTCTATCACCCCTATCATTTATGACCTCACCTTTCCGGACACCCTGCATAAAATTAATTATTTTGCTACAAACTTACCATATTATTCTTAAAAACAGTCATACTGCAAGATTTGTTTACACATTTTATCTAGTTTGACATTTTATGGTTAAAATTAAGGAGAGTAAAGTCACTGATTTTTTTGAAGACACTCAGTAATAAAATTTTTATAATCACTCTACAACACGCCTCGGCACTCCTCGTTTTTATTATTTACATAACATATTACAACTTAATTCTCACAATTCTTAATTACTGTCACGACACGTGAAAAACAACGTAAATCCACTATAACAAATCAAAAATTTCGCCAATCTAGCGAATATTTCTCCACCGCACCTTCCCGAGATTAACAATTTACAACAAATCCGTAAAAACAGACGATTAGATCCGTTCCGTACATAAACAAATATGTTTTTGTAAAAACCGAATGGAAACCGTTTAAACCCAAAGAACCACGGCATATTTATGGTATTATAAACACTTTTAGCTTATTAACGTCCCGGAATAGTTTATAATATATAAAGAAGCACGCGATCATAAACAGATACCTATTACCGTTATAAACTAGCGAGGAACTGACTAAAAAGTAAATTATTTAAAAGATAATAAAGATATAAGGTATGCAAGGTGACTAATGAGAATGCTATATTCATTTTGGGACTTTAAAACTTTCTAATATTCCACGAAAAAATAAATTAATTTTGCTTACGTATGATTTGTTTGCGCGACATTAATTAATCATGGGGTACAGAAAATAAAGTACTAAAATATTTTAAATATTTTAAGTTAATGGACGTAAAAAAGAACAACTAATAGCAGGAGAACTGGCACCAATTTTTGGGTAGGTTTTTGAGGCAAGCGGGGAACTTGTCACATACTTGTCCTATTATACCCCAACACGGAACTGCAGACCTGGGTTGCTTTCCAGTGACGAAAATTTTTGTGCGTCACGCTCCAGGGCTTGAAGCTCTTAAACTGCTCTAAAAAGTTAGTCACTGGAACGCATCCTTAGACAAGGAAAGAGTGATACTTTATGAAATATTAAAATTTTGTTGTTTTTAACCTTTCTTGGCTTTATAATAATAATCTCTTTTTAATATCTAATTCCATTTTAATTAAATAATTTTAAAAAATCCACCCTTAACCATAAAAAAACACGTTTGAAGCACAAAAACCAAAAGAGGGTTGGTGCATGAGGGGCAAGGGGAAAGAAAACGGAGTAGCTCAGGTGCATAACACTTTCCGTCACTGGAAAGCCATAAAGTAGAACGAAATGCTCCTGAGCTACTCGGGAGCGCTCTATTTGCGTCACTGGAAAGCCACTCATGATGGTGAGTAGGGGTCTAAAGCGAAAAAATATATTAATTTTTTGTTTTCCAAAAATCCAGGATGTTTTTCTAACGAAATTTAAGGGGATGCTTTCTTATGTCTCTTTATGAAAAAAGGTCCTAAACATAATATGTATGGACTCGCTTCATTTCTGAGATACAGGGCGTTAAAGTATAAAAAATCTGTATTTTTTAAATATCTTAAAAACGATTTAACCGATTTGGATAAAATTTGGTATACATATTTAACGAAGTAATGCGCTTGTAAAGCTCTAACTAAATTAAGATTATTGGGTCCAGTGGCGTCTAAGTGGGCACCACTGAGCCAATATTTTGTAAAAAAGTACGCCACCGACTTTTTATGAACTTTTAATATTTTTTTATGATTAAGCAATTACCAATTTAACTTTTAAGTCCCGTGCATTTTCGTCGTTTCTGCTTTTGTTCTCAAGAAAAAAATTTAATCCACCTTAAGTGATACCAAAAAGTATCAGTAAACAGCATAAGATAAATTCCAAAATTAAATATTTTAAATGACAATTTTCGATAAAATACACGACTGCTTATTCATTTTAAGGCAAATAATTGTTTTATTTTTATTTACTAAAAAGTTAAATTGTAAATTGCTTAATCAGAAAAAAATATTTAAACTTCAGTCAGTGGTGTATTTTTTTCATAATAATATTGGCTGTGGTACCCACTGAGACGCCACTGGACCAATAATTTTAATTTAGGTAGAGCTTTACAAGCGCATTACTACATTAAATTAGTTAAATTTCATCCAAATCGGTTGAAGCGTGTTTAAGATATTTAAAAATACAGATTTTTTTAAAAAGCTCTAACGCCCTGTATCTCAGAAATGAAGCGAGTCTGGACATATGTTTATAGAAACTTTTTTCGTAAACAGACATAAGAAAGCACCCCCTTAACTTTCGTACCGTAGTTAGGAAACACCCTGTACTTTTGGAAGACAACAAAATTAATATTTTATTTTTCTGCTTTAGCCCAGCTACTCACCGGCCAGGTCTGCAGTTCCGTGCTGGGGTATAATAGGACAAGTATGTGACAAGTTCCCAGCCTGCCACAAATACCTACCCAAAAATTGGTAACAGCTCTTAGACCATAATGTCAAGTTTTTGCTGCAAATAAAATAATGATCGCAAAACATAGTCTAATACCTATAAGTAATTTTCCGCCCTCGAATCTTTTGAGCCTTTTAGAGCACAATGTCATTTCTTAATCATATTTTGCTTGCTGTTGTTGCAGCTATAAACCTATTTTTTTTTTTGCTTGAACTCATCTTTTACAAGCATTCATATTATTATCTTTTCCCTAAATTTTCATATATTTTAACACCCTGTATATTAGATTGTGACCAAAACCCACTAAAGAAAATATTTTTGTTTCCATTTTTTTAGTGAAAGCTGGCGCTTCCAAGTTAATCTAAACAACGATCTAAATTAAAAAGATAAAACAAGAAACACTTAGAGCAAACAAATTGGATACATTAATTAGAATGACATCATTCTAATTTTAAACTTCTTAATTTTCGATCCGTCTCAACTACTTTAAAATGCTTAAAAATAAAAAAGACTGTAGTAAAGTGTAATAAAAATTGAATACCGCTATTTTTAGTCCTTGATCTATAAAGCCTATTTTTAATTTTTATATGCGGAAATCTTGAAGAACAGGTGAAATAACTGAAAAACTTTATTATTTTTTTTGGTCTACAAGATAATTTTTAAATTTAAATTCCGATATTCAATTTTTTTTTATCTTTGGACAATCCACGAAGCCTAAATACTAACGTGCCGTGGTTGTCTTAAGAGTGGTACGAGGGTGTTTGTTGACGCTAGGAAATTAATATTTGAAGATTGGGTGGGGGGAGGGGAGGAAGACCTAAGCGGACAAACATGTTTCACATTTTGAAAACTCACATAGGGATGAGAACAGAACAAAAAAAAGGAAAGTTCGGGGGCCTGTCCAGTTCCACATTGCCTATATGTTCCCCTACAGCCCAACAATGGGCGAGAGAAGGAAGCCCTTCTGTAAGTAAAGGATTACTGATAAGGTGAACAGCCTTTCTTTGCATGAAATGAAGAGTGCTGAGGGTTGTGAAGAACGCCACACGCCACATATGGAGAACAATATATTCCAAAGGGGGTCGAATTTCTGGACACATACAGAGTGTATGTAACTTAGAAGGGGAAAAATCATACCATTAAAATCAAATTTCATGTTTTAATAATAAATATATCTAAAAAATGTAACTGATTCCCATAAATGTGTTAAAAATCCATGATACAAAGATTACAAGAAGGTGGGATCTACAGCGATTCTAAATTGGTTCGCTTTGCGCGTGACGTAGCAATGTGACTTTTTCGGCGCAATATTTAAATTTAGGTCCTAAGAAAGCTCTGCAATGTTTGTGGATTTTGGTCATTTTTTAAATATAGAGAAATATCTTTTTAGAATAATATTACTTTTAATCTAAGAACATAATATTTGATGTTAAGTAGCTTAAAATGTTAATATGAGCATAAACGGAACTTACTTAATAAACCACGGTTTAAGGCACTTAAAAACAAATTTTATTATACATAACTAGTTTTAAAGTCACAATACTGCCAAAAAGCAACGTAAAACGCTAAACAAACTGTTAAAAACACGAAAACAAACGTATAGTTTCAACTTTGTTTACAAATTTAGTCACATTACTACGTTAGAGACGGTGGTCACGTGAGAAACGTCATGCGCAAGATCCAACCTTTGTATTTGTTGTATTATGATTAAAATCCACTCCAGAACTCATATCACATCCACAGAACGGTTTTATCGTTTAATCAGTTGATAATGCAAAAAAACCCACAAGAACATGCGAATACAGGGTGTTTCAGAACTATGGGATCGGGCTGTAGAAAACATTTGAGTATAAGGACCCATGTCCGGAAAAGTGTCACTATGGCACATACGGTCCCTAAGACGCGTTAAAATTTAGAAAGACGATGAATTGCCTAAATAGGATTTAATGCATTTAATTTTTGTTTTTTTTTACATGATACCATAACAACAATTAATACATAAAAAAATAAATAAAAGTATTAAAAAAGAATAAATAAAAAATAAATTAATAATTTTTTAAACATTGACCTTGTCACTGACATTTTAAACAATTGTTGTGATGATATCATGAACAAAAGGCAAAAATTGTAGTAACATAATTTAAAGCAAAAGCTTGCCAAAAATTAAAATATTACATTTGTTCCCAATAGTGTATTTTAAAATATACCTTAAAGATTGCTGGTTCATAGGTTCAGTAAGTAAATATGAATCTAAAATAAAGTAGCTGACCTCCTATTAGTTGTTCTTACCATGGAAGGTAATTATTTACATTTGATCATGTTTTTTTCATTCTGATAAGTGACAAAAATATTTAAAAATAATTAGAACCAAAATATTTTTTTTTCACTTTTATTAATAAGTATATCAACATGCTGTATCTGAAAAATCATCATAAAATTGACATGAAGTATTTTATACATTTTCGGTTACAATAAGTAAAAATTTTTTAAATATAAAAGGTAAAACATACTGGACAAGGAAAATTTTGTTTTAAAACACCATGTACATTTAGTAATAATGTCAATAAAATACGTGTATCCAAACAAACACAAGATTTTTTTATTTTAAATTTTGTTTTGTATCTTTCATAGGGGCGAACTTTTTCGTGTATAAATAGAGTTGGGGCACTCAGTATAAACTCCTCGCTACTTCGTATGAAATAAGCTCACTTCGCAAACTTTAGAATCGTTTACGCACAGTCAATTGACCGTTTGGAATCTACCACAACAATACAGGGTGTCCACTAATTAATGGTACACTGAGAAGCCATACATTCCTGTTGCCAAAATATTTTATATTATTTTATATTAGGATTTAACCAATCATACCCATATCCAAAAGTTGATAATAATAAAAAATACAGGATGTCAAAGTAAAAAAAAATATTTTTAATTTACTTTGATAATTTTTGATAGGTTTTAAATATTTTAATAAAATTTGGTATCTAGGAGTTTTTTTTTAAATGGGCTATTCATATGTAATAATAATTTTTATTTTATGCTTTATTTGTTTTCTGGATGATTAAATTTAAACAAAATATTATTCGGCTTTTCTCCAGAATAAAATTAAGAAGTTTATTTAACATTTTAGGAAAATTAAAACTTTTAGATATTATAAAAGAACTATTCTGCTCTTACACTTTATAATAAAAGATATGATTACTTTAAAAGAAATAAAATAATGAAATATTTAATATTAAGTTACTTAAAAACCTTTTGTATTGTAAGTAACTTAATGTTAAATATTTCATTTTTTTAAGTAATCATACCTTTTATTAAATTGATGTAAGAGCAGGATAGTTCTTCATAATATATGAAAGTTTTAATTTTCTTAAAATGTTAAATAAACTTCTTAATTTAATTCTGGAGAAAAGCCAAATAATATTTTGTTTAAATAATTTTTATGTATAAACTAGAGGGCGCTGGCTACACTTTTGAATTTTCTAAAACGCCCAACTTTTTGTGTTACTCTGTATGTACCATCTAAGTTAACCAGTAAAATCTCAGATGCTTTCTTCAAAAATATACTTTGTAAGAATGGCTCTGAGCAACCGTTTTCAAGATAATTTCATTTAAGTGGTTTAGTGCACCCAAAAAGTATATGGGAGAATACATTAAATCATTCGTTTATGATGAGGCAGTTGTAGTTATGACTGATAGGCTGTTTTTAAGGCATTTGTCGGTTGCACTAAACAAGTTAAACGCAAATATCTCGAAAACGGTGCCTTAGAGCGTTTGTTACAAAGAATACCTTTTTGTGTTGAAAATGTAGGAGAGTTTACTGGTTACTTAAATAGTACATACAGGGTAGCACAAAGAAGTTGTGTTATTTAAAAAAAAGTCTTTACTTATTATACATAAAAATAAATATCCAATATGAATATTGCCGTGAAACGAAAAAACACCGTAAATAAATAGACTTTATAACATACGGTGTATTTCCGTTGGACGGCAGAATAGCCTCATGTCAAAAAACACCCAAATACCGAGTTTAATTTAAATATTCAAAACGTATTATAACTTATCAAAATAAATTACAAATAATGTTTTTACTTTGACACATGTATCTTTCTTATTATCAACTTTTTGATATAGGTATATTAGGTTAAATCCCTAATATTTTGGCAAAAGGAATCTGTGGTTTTCCGTGTACCATTAATTAGCGGACACCCTGTATAAAACATATCTAGAGTAACACTTACCTGACTCTCATACTCGCACCCGGCAACATCCTGCTGTTCCACAGCTCCGGCCTCCAACAACAACTTCAAAACCTTCTGATCCGTGGGCAAGAAAGCCCCGAAATTGACACCGGCCATTTCGTTGCCTTCAAGCAAACATTCTTCCACGTTACACCCGCTGTTGACCAACCACAAAACCGTCAGCGTATGCACGTCCAATATCGGATGCGTGTTGGTCTTGTTGGACAACGCTCCGTCCAACATCGTGCACGATGTTGTCGTGTTGTTCATCGAGGATGCCGTGTTCGTGTAGTCGGTGACCAAGAGGTTGTTTTCGCAGCTTGTTGTCATTAGAGGATTGGGTGCTTCGATATTTTTGTGGATCTATTGATAAGGAGAAGTAAAAAAGTATATTTTAAAAAATAAAATAAAGGGTATTTATTGTTATTTAATATACCGGGTGCCTACGAAATTACTAGAAAGCCTGTCATTTTCTTCAAAAGTCTTACAAAATTTTTTAATTTATAAGAGGATAGATAGAATCCATTTTTCTACGTCATTTTATACGGAACAACCTGTATATTGAAACAAATATATAATATATTAAGACATCCTAGCGTTTCACTATTATTATTATTATATTAAAAACTATTATGTTTGGAGATACAATTAACAAAAAGTTTAGGAAATAGGTGGTATAATTAAATTTTGGGTTTAAGTTCTTTATTTATTAAAGTTGTTTATTTCCAAAAGTCAATTATTTATTAAACTTTCAGTAAAAACGAAAGTTTTATTTTTAAGGCATTAGAAAACGAGGCCTGGAAATAAGTTTAAAAATTCGCATTCGTCTTTGCGTCTTTATTTGGTTTTTACCAAAACGATAAATAGGGCGGGAAATATGACCTTTTCGAAACGCTGTTTTCTCAAAAAAACTATTTAAGTTGTTGTAACCATAGTTACATTTTATTGTTAATAATAGGTATAAAACGACCATCGGGGTTTTTATAAGAGGTGTTTCGGAACAATATTTATCTTTATAATTATTTAATATAAAATAATTAATAAAATTTGTAAAAAACTTTTAAAGATAAGGTTGAAACCCCTAAACATAGGTTCAAGGGCTTCCGGTCAAAATTATTTTATAATATTCCAATAATAACATAAGTTCTTAACGAAGCTACCAGACGTAAACTGATCTCTTGGACGCGCCTCAAAAATGTGGAAAGCTTTCCATAAAACTACTGATATTATTTGGCTTTTCTTCAGAATAAAGATTTAATAAATATTTTAACTGTATTTTAATAAAACTTTAACTTTTTATATATTATGAAGGGCTATTCTGCCTTTGCAATAATATAATAAAAATTAATCAAGGTATCTTGATTTTTATAATATTTCCACAAAACAAATAAACTTTAAAAAAATCTTAGTGTATGGCTAAACATTTTTATTTAATATTTTTATTTTCTTACCTGGTTATGTTACCTAAAGGTGTATCTTTTACCAGTCAATTAATTTAACATAAGTAATGTCAAAGTTAGGTTAGTTATTTTTAATAAAGAGTTTAGTCAGATCATCAGCAGTTTTTAATGGAAAGTTTTCCACATTTTTGAGACGCGTCCAAGGGATTAGTTCACGTCTGGCAGCCTCGTTAAGAACTTATTTTATGATTAGTAGGGGTGTGCGAATAATTCCAACTTACGAATAATTCGTATCGAATTCGATTCGAACCTCGGATCGAATAATTCGTAAATTCAAATTATTCGAGATTTCCCGAATAATTCACAAAATTTCGAATAATTCGAGAAATTTCGAATAATTCGATTTTTTTGAATTATTGTAGTTGAAAATTATTGTATTTGGCATATTCATTATACAGGGTATTTCATAAATCTGTTGCTAAACTTGAAAAATAATTTATCTTTTGCATTTTGTACAGGGTCTTTCAAAAATTTTATATTAAAAATATAAAAAGAGGATTTTATTTTATATATATTTATATTAAAATAAAAAACTGAGCAGTTGTCTTCTTCAGATAATTAATTTTTAATCAAAAAGGATATTATGGATTTTGATGCCCGATGTTATGGAATCTCAATTGCATAAAATAAAGAATCCATTCATATTTCGATAATTAGTGAATAGTTCGCATTACTCGTGAATTATTCAAAAAATTTGAATTATTCGAAAATTTTCGAATTATTCGTCGAATTTCGAATAATTCGAACATTAATATTTCGATTCGATTCAATCGATATTCGCACACCCCTAATGATTAGTGTTTGCAACTTTATCGATGGGTACATTCAGGAGGTCCCATCGGCTAAGTTAGCCAACTTAGCATGCTGAGACCGCTGTTAGTCAGCGTTTTTATTTTTTCTGAATGCATTGCTTACTTAAAGGTTGACAGCTGGTCAAATGTGAACATTCAAACATAACATAAATTTGGTTTATAGGTATATTAAGTATTTATACATTTACAGTAAGTAATGATAACTGTTTGACAAACTTTGTAAGCATCTACCAAGTAATTGATGCAAAATATCACTATAGACAACAAAACTGCTATATTCACCTACCTAGTACATTATTATTATCAATAGCACTTAAAACATCTTCAATTGTTATTAAGTTAGTTTTTGTCGCAGTTGTAAGACCAAAAACTTGCTCTACATGGGGACACAGACGAATATAAACAAAGGAATTATCTAAAAATTTTACGAGCATAGTTAATAAACTATGGTAATTTCAATAAAAATTTACGAAATATGGAGTAATTTAATATTACTTATTAAATATTAAATTATCCTTACCTTTTATACTTTAAACCAACACTCTATTATTTTCTGTAATAGGATTTTCTCCATTATTTACTATCAAAAAATGGGTATCTGGACCAAATTTGTTTTTATCCATAATAATTGTTTGGATTTAAACGTTATTACAAAGAAAATATTTAAAAGTATTAGCAAAATAAATATTTTTCGCGATTATAACCAAGCTTCCATTTCAAATATCAAATGTCAAACTATCAAAATTTGCTGTTTGAAAAGCGACAGCTGTCATTTTTTACGCTGAGCAAAATACTCAGCCGCTATCGAAAAAGCAGTAATCAGCTTTGCATTCAGAGTGACTTCTAACTAAGCAATCTCAGCCGCTGGGACAACCTGAATGCGCTCTATTTAGTAGAATATTTTGTGGCTTCTAGCTTTTCAAAAATATACCATTTAAAATGGCAAAGTTGGCAGCACTTTCGGTTAAACTCACAGCTACATAAATGTTAAAACATTAAATTCTGTATCCAATCCAGTCATATATCCCAATAAATTTTTTTAAAATAAAATATTACCTACCTGATTTGAAGTCTTCTTTAATTTGTTCACCTCGGCATAAATCGGATTCTTATCGGACACCGGACTTTTCAAATTAATATTTTCAAACTGCGCCTCCAACTTCGTCTCAAAATTGTTATCGTCCAAATTGTTTTGACTTGTTTCAGTATCGGCAAAACTGGTCTCCAATGTCTCCAGGTTGTCAATTTCGAAGGCCAGTTCTTTTTCATACGTTTTTGTTAATTCCTTTAAAATTAAAATAGATATACCGGCTGATAAATGATGTTGTTACCCCCCTATTTATTTTCCTTCTTTTGTTTTAGAGAAACTATTACAAATTTTACGATATTATAAAAAATAAACATAAATGTGAAATTTGTTTGGATTATCAGAACCTCAAAATTACATCCAGTTTCACCAGAAGTACAAACAACTCACTAAACCAGTAGAGAAATATCGCGGCACAATAGAATAATCACATTTTATGAAAATATTAAGTACTTTCATTTAAAAAAATTCTGCATATTTTTACAGCATTTGAAACTCATGAAACGGGTTGTAATAGATCACCGATATCATTCTAGTCGACTAAATTAAAAGAAAAACTTACGCAATGACATTCAAAAAAATAAATTTGGATAGCCTATGTTTAAATGGAACTATTTTCGTCTTTTGTATTTTTTTATTATTAAACTTACTAATTTGAAATATCAAAGCAAAATGTAAATCATTACGTGTCAGGACACGGAAATTTATTTTAAGAATATCATTGTCTGCTGTCACTTGTTAGGATGCTTGTAATATTGTTTCTTCCCTGACGTAACTTAACTTCCTAATGATTTACTTTTGACCCACAACAAACTCCCTTTTATTTTGAAAAAAGAATCAGCTCCTTAAGTTTTTCGCATCTGTTTTGAAACACCCTGTTTAAATCTTTCAAGGAACAGCCAATAGGAAATGTCGCATAAATAATAATTACGTGTCTTACCTGTAGTGCTTTTAAATCCGAATAAATCTCAGTCGAAGTTTTCTCCAGAGAATTTCCTCCCAAAGAATTACAAGCCTTCTCCTGAGACAACTTGTACATCAAAGTCGGACACTTCTGATTAGGCTTCTCACTCAGAAACTGTTCCATCCTCGTCAAGTGAAAGGCATAGTCATAAATTTCCTGATTATTCAACACTTTGGCGTGCAGGGTGTAGTACATCGCGAGAATACAGTGTCCGTGAAAAATATTGCACAAGTACTTCTGAGTGCAGTGTTTGATGTCCAGCAACCACTCGGCGAAAGAGTGGTGAAATAACCTTATTGAACCGTTCTTCGATATCACTACCACCCTTTTTAGGAGATTAAACCTCTTCTTAAAATCCTCCAGAGTTACCTTTGAGTTATTCACCTTGACTATATCAAACAGAAGAGCTTCATTTAAAGCGCATTTCGCAGCTAAAATGACGTTCAGCAACGGCTGCACTTTCGAAAACTGTCTTCTGTTAAATAGCCTTTGGCAGAGCCACAAATACAAGCCGTTGAGTGTTCCGGGATTTCCCTCACCTCTCTTAACACTATGAAGTTATCTCCGACACCATCCAGTACTTTTTCAAGGTAAAGAAAGCAACCGTTGCTCTTTATATGGAGCTGATTCAACATTTCCGCTGTATCTCTGCTTATATGCTGTCTCAAGCTGTTTTCCTGGTCGAGTCGAGCCAATATGTACTGTTGAACGTCTCTAACCACCTGGGTCTTCCTGAGATCATCTAAGCTTAGCTTTCGAAAGCCTGTGAACATTTTCGCGATGCTCTTAGACTGTTTTTTAGCAGTGCACACTAAAAGCAACCACTGGGGGAAAAGATGGTGATGGTTAGCGAGTAATTCAGCTATGGTTCGTGACTGTGAGCTTCTTTCTCTAGGCTTAGATCGTGTAAGAGTAGAATTTGAATAAATAAATGAATGTTCATCGATAGAATCTATTATAATAAACAGAGAGGTCTTTGGAGGGGTCGATTTCGAGAAGAGGAAACAATAGAGCTCTTTTCAAGCAATCGTCAGGGTTACTTTCAATATTCTTCGCCCGCAGAGCTATCTGTATCTCTGGATCTGACTTAAGCTTTTCCAGGTAAGCATCAGCAATGATAGTGCGAGGATTTACTGGCATATTTGGAACTGATGGGGCTTCGGCGGCAACTCGTTTAGCTTCCATTGTAGGAGAGAGTAAGTTTTCAGAATAAACATTGCTGTAAAGGCTCTCCTGGGGCAAATTGCAATTCTCAGATAAGTTCTGCTCGTACGAAATATTGTTCTTAGGACTCAGAACTTCAGTTTTTGCTTTTCTTGCGCAAGTTTTCTTCTCATGCTGCGCTCTCTGTGACTTTCCGTGGAGTGATTCAAAATCTGCGTCACTAACGACCTTACGAATTCACTTAGAGACAAACTCTTTTCATTGTGGCCTTGCAAAAAGTGATAGCAAAGTAATCTACGATTCAAGGCTCTTTGTTGTCTCCCAGAGGGACCCTGTGAAGGCCAACATAACTCTGAACAAAATGTAGTCTTGCCACAACCTGAACTACCCAGAAGTAGCGCCCCGCATGTCTTCGATACAGGGCGTTGATCCAGACAGTGCAAGAGTTTCTGAAAAGCCCACTCTCTGCAATAAAATTTCTTTCTATCTTCTTGCGCCATACTAACAACTATTCGGTATCAGTCAAAAATATATCTAATCTTATTTGTCGAAGGGACGCCAAAAAGGGGTTTCAACTTCCCAAGTTAACAATTCCAGTCTTATATTTTGTCAAGTTACGTATTGACGGTAGTTGCGGTAGATTTACTACATTTTTACCGAATGTAGAGTTACCTCTTTTAATATCGTCTATTTTTGCGAATTTTATCGGAATGACTTGGATCTCTGCCATATTAATTCCTTTATATTATGAAATTTTCGCTGAAAAATGTAAATATAATATTAGTGGAGCAAATTTATGGCTTTTAAGAAATTGATTTGCGTAAAAACTACTCTTTAAAAATTAATGTTACCGAATCTATTTGTAGCTGAAATTTTTAAGAAAGGAAACATTTTCTGTATTACATATTATAGAAAAATACATAAAATATGGTTTGTAAACTCTCCCGGATTTATTACAAAAATAAAAGATGCTTAATTAAATTTGGTATATGGAGAACAAGAAAATACGTTTTTCTATTTTTTCTTTAATAATCAACTTTCTGTTTTAAAAAGAATTTGCCAACTATAAAGTGACCAACCGATTCAATAAATTATAATACTCTTCCACATTTTTATATGAAAAAATTATAAAATTAAGTTTTGATACATACTTTAAATGTGTAAATCTGTTTTTCTAAGACCTGTATTTAGATTTTACATAAAAAATGTAATAAGCCATGGCGGAATGGACCATTTTTATTTAATATTAATAAACATTTAAAGTTTTCTAACAGTTCTTTTCGTTTTTACTTGAACTTGAAAGATACACTCAATAATTTAAACTCATATTGATTCACAAATGATACTGCTGAATTTGTAGCAGTAATATTTGCAACACAAGAAGGCTTTTAAAACAAAAGCAACACATTTATGTGGAATGAACTACCTTGTAACAATTGAGGATATGGTTATAAAAATGGAAATTTACACCCATTCTTCAGATTTGGATGACCATATTTCCAAAATTAATAGATAAGATATACAGGGTCTCTATAAAAGGTGCAGAAAAATGATACCACAAATTCCTGAGGCGATGATGACGATTTAACCCAACTTACCTTAGGCCAAAAGTGGATGGTTTCAGAGATACATGGTCACAAACATGTATTTTGAAATTAGTTTTTTATAAATAGTTTCGTTAATAATAGTTGCATTGTCACAATATTTGAGAAAGGGGATTTCAAGGGGTGAGAAATTAAAATCTTCTATTATTTTGTAAACTCTAGAGTGCGCCACCTACGGTATCTTGCACCAATTAAAAAGAAATAACTTTTGTGTGTCACTTGTCACACATAACTTTAGATAAAAATTCCAGTTCCAATTTTAATTTATTTTACATAAAAAAGGTACACTTGGTAAAAGTTGATTTAAGCAGCCGTTTTAGAGATATCTGGATTTAAAAGAAAAACAATTCCTGTATGGCCAGGTATAAGCTATACAGGGTGTTTCAAAATAAACTGCTAATCTTTAAAAGTGTGAATCCTTAGGTGATTTTAAAAAGAAGCTTTTGAGATACAGAGTAATAAAAACGCTTATTTTTTGAAAACTTCACCAACCTGTAACTCAAAAGTTAAGAAACTGCCAGGTGGCCTTAATAAAGCGTAAAGGAATGTACTGGAAAACTTTTGTATTGAATAACATGTTTTATTTAAAATATCTTTAAAACGGTTGGTTTTAAGGATATTTACTAAGTATAGTTTAGTTACATTGAAAAAGCCCCTCACCTTAAATATTTGTAAAAAAATTGTAAAATTAAAAAATATATTTAAAAATAATTTAAATAAAATGGAAAGTTTCACATTCTAAAAGAGATAGAACAAATCCGATTGGGCAATCTCGATCAAAATTTTTAAAACAAATTTAATGTTGAAAGTAAATCATGGCTAACTTGATACATTTTGTAGATACAGAGTGTTTTCCAAATTTTGTCAATCTGGCCAGGCACTTGTAACTTGTTTGATATTAGAGATGGAAAAAAAATGAAATGAAAAGTTTAAGGCATTTTTTATGTAGAATTTAGTAGCGTACCTATATTTTTTCCATCGATTTTTATTTTAAAGTTATAACACAAAGTTTTCTTTTTTATTGGGACACCCTGTATTTTTTATTTCCAATAGAAAAGTCGCCTAAAAAACCTTAAAAATACATTTGATATATTTAATTGGGCATAGTTTCGTAAATAAAGCCATCGTCACGAATTCGATAATAATTTTTTTCATAAAGCACCCTGTATATTTTATCACCAATAAAAAAACATTTTAAGGACCTTTAAGAATTTACCACATTTCCAAACAGAAAAACTTGTGGTGCTGCAAGTATGCATCCCTATATGGTACAACTGAACAAACCCTGAACTTTCCACTTTGTTCGTTATTTTATCCCTAGAGGTGTCTATAGTGCGGAACCTGCTGCCCGCAGAAGTCTTTCCTTCCCCCTAATATTTAAATAAGTCCAATGTCAACAAACTCCCTTAAGATGACCATGGTATGTTAGGCTTTAGCCTTTATGGATTGTCCAAAGATTAAAAAAAAGAAATTCAAAAATGTATTATTATGTATATTAAAAAAGTTCCTATATTAAAAACTTTATTGCCTCATTAAATAAATCTTTTAATATTCTACCTAACACCCAATATTGACATACCTACATGTTCAAAAAGCACTTTTAGCAAAACAGTAACCTTAAGAATACAATTTTTGAAAAATCAATAATGAAGTTTATGATGATATAACATAGACACTGTGTATAAAGTAAGAGGCTGTCCAAAAATTAAAAAAAAGCCTTAATAGACAACCATTTTAATCAACACAGAAAAGCCACACAACATGATATATTTCTGTTTAAAAAAATCTTAATTGAAAACCTACATAAAAGTACTGAAATTAATTTTGGCGGTAGGAGAATAATAATAATAATTAAGGTGTAATAGTGAATGAATAATTAAACAGAACATTTTGTTTGTTAATTACTTTGACAAGGTGACATCATGTAACATGTTTCTATCTAAAATTCTGTTAAAGCAATAAAAATTGTGCAGCCTATTTAAATTTATCTAATTGCAGAGCATCTAATAATTTTTTTTAATATAGGTATCACAACCATTTCTGAACCCTCTCCACTATTCTTATTAACAATAGTACAAATGAAAATAAAGATTAATTGTGATTAATTCAGGGCTATTCATTAAAATTGTCTAGAGATATATTCAAATGGATGCAAATTTAATTTTTTTAAGGTCAAGAGATGACTCATGTTCTCCCCAAAAGGACAGTGTAAATCAAATCCTAATCACAAGAAAAAACAACGCAAAATGTTCATATGATTCGTGTTTTTCTTTAAAGTCTAATAGAATTTAAACTTATTTTACATGTCCCACTTGTACTTTTCCAAAAATATATACTTAAATGTAGAAAGCAGGATGTGAATGTAAAAAAATCTATTGCGACTACGTTCAAAACATACCGCTAACTTTAGTTTTTCAGTATCTGAATATTTCTTTCCGTTAATTAAACACATCTCATTTAAAATGCATTGTTTATACCGAATAATTTATTGTTTTTGGGTAAATAAAAGATAAAATTATCCGTGACTTTAAGGCCGTGAAACACCCACGTACTAACTTTCTATTACATAACTCCTGTATTTGAACTTACCAATTTCCATTGGATAAAGTTACTTTTAACTAAAAAACACTAAAAACTAAAACACTTTAATAAAATTTTCACTTTATTTATGCACTTTTTGCCATAAATATTTTTGGTTATGACAAAATTTGCTGTCAAGAAAGTAAATCAAAATGTCATTATCAGATGGCGCTCATAGAGCAAGCGCCAAATTTAAAATCTGACAATTTTAGTGGAAATTCTTGTCAAAATTTTAAAACTGATATATCAAAATTTACAGTTAGAGATTTGTTAAAAGTTTTTAAATTTTTGTAAAAGATTTAAATTTAATTCAAAAAATGTCGTGCGCCAGATGCGGATGTGGCATTTACAAAACTGAAGAGTTTATTTCTTTGAACAAGGTTTGGCACAAATATTGTTTTACATGCTGTAAGTAGTTGTTGCAAGATTTTTTAAAATAAAATAAACATACGTTGAAACTCTAAATTGATAATTTAAAATACATACGATAAATTATTAATTTATAATTAAAAATTCTGCCTAAAAGTGATTCCGACATCTTTGGGTAAATTTAAGAACTTTTATGTGAGGCAGTACAGAAATCTTTTTAAACTGAGTACTGACCTCTCTGTCTGGACCAATAAACTATAATGCGCAGCAGTGCAGCAACATGATATAAAGATATTATTTCTGTGTATCCTGGTGCAGCAATCTATGCAGCTTAATATACTTTAAATTTTTGTTCGTGAGTTAAACACTAGATGGCTGTCAAATCATATTAAATAAACTGCTCTAAAAATTGTATAAAGACACATAAACTTTTAAAAATCTTCGGCAATATAGTAAATTAATTAATCAAAAATTTATGTAAGAGACCATATTCTTTTTGAAAATATTTTCGCCACTGATTAACATTATTAGTTTAACATTTTATACGGGGCCGCCGAGAGCCTTGTGCCCTGGTACAAGTTAAAGTTGTGGGGCTCCTTAATGCAGAAAACTAAATTATTACGCAACAAAAAAACCGAACTAACTCCATTTACGTTTATAATACCGCGCGGATCCCACTTTTGTCCGCCGGGGTGGAGGGGATGGGAGTTTTAGATTCCCAGGGGGATCGCAACAATACCAAAAAAAAAAAAAAAAAATAACGCCAAAAAAGTTAAAGAACAAAAAAAAGGTCCTCACGTTTTAAAACCAAGAAACAACTTGTATACTGTGACTTTACATTCATGCTTTCTGACTTGACCACTAAATTTAATTTGGTTTTTCAAATTTCTCCTGGGTTTTTTTTTGCTCCAGGGGATTATCTCCTGGGCAACCCCTTGAATTTACCGCTGCCTTCAACGTCCTCTCGTCAGGCCTGATTTTACGAATCTCGAAAGAATTATTGGCGGACGCGTTTCGTTCTCGAGATATCCATCATCAAAGTTCAAATTTGAACTAAGCTTATGCCTCACTATACTCCCCCTTCTTTCTGCACACAATTCTTGATTTAAAGCTAAAAGTGTCCTCACACAATATTTGGATTCTCACCTTTTAAAACCCCGTTTACTACGTTTACATTATTTTTGCATTAAACCGCATAGCTATACTTTGAATCATTTTAATCCCAGTTTGCCATGAAGCCCTATGTGTATGTATGGTTGCCGGATTATCAAAGAAAAGCCACGCAATTTAATTCAAAATAATGTAAAAAACGTAGAAAAACGGGGGTTTTAAAAGGTGAAAATCAAATATTGTGTGACACTTTAGCTTTAAATCAAGAATTGTGTGCAAAAAAGAAGGGGGAATATAGTGAAAATAAGGTTAGGTTCAAATATCAACTTTGATGATGGATATCTCGAGAACGAAACGTTTCCGCCAAATAATTCTTTCAGATTCGTGATCAGCGCCCCAAAACCCCGTATACCAAATTTCGTCAAAATATTTTTTGTCTATAATTGATTCCTATGGAATTAAGGGATTAAATGCCTTATTCCCTTACTTATTTCATCACTGTATACATGTGATTAAAAATCATTTATTAAAAAAAAACTGTCAAAAACTTTGTCAAAATTTTTTGTCGTGTCACCAATTTTGAAAAACATTTTTCAAATCGTAAAGTTAAATAAAATCTTCGTTGCTTTTAGATCAATGCAGCAAGCGCCTTGACAAAGGATTCAGCAAAAATATTTCAAGGAGAACTATTTTGCGAATGTTGTTATTCCAATGTAATTGAAAAACTTTTTGAGGTAATATTTTTTTAATAAAAAAAAACATCTGCGCAAAAGTTGGGTCGAATACTGAAAATCGGTATTCAAATACGTATAGAAATACCGGAAAAGAACAGTATTCGAATACCGAATATTTGAATATCTTGGAAGAAAAAGGTTAATTTTCTAGAAACCTGCAGCAACTCCTATTTTAACGAAATTTGGTATACGGGGTTTTATGTGGCGCTTATTACGAATCTGAATTTTTGGTAGAAAAGTTTCGTTCTCGAGATATCCATCATCAATATTGAAACTTAAACTAATCCTATTTTACACTATATTCCTTCTAATTTTGGCACACAATTTTTCATTTAAAGCTAAATTGGCAGATAATATTTGATTTTCACATTTTAAAACCCCGTTTTATTACGTATTTTACATAATTTTTGCATTAAATTGCATAGCTCAACTTTCTATCGTTTTTGATCTTAGTAAGCTATGACATAACGTATGTATGCATGGTTGCATCATTTTAAAAGTGAACTTTCGCAATATTATTGATAAAGGTGTGAAATACATAAAAAACGTGGTTTTAAATTGTATGCCCCTGTAGCTTTAAATCAAAAATTGTGTGCCAAAAGGAGGAGAAATAAAGTGAAAACAGGATTAGTTTAAAATGTATCTCTGATGATAAATACCTCGAGAAAGACACGTTTCCGATGAATTTTTTTTCGGATTTGTGATCAGCGCCCCATAAAACCTCCGTATCCCCAATTTTGTCAAAATCGGAGTCGCCGCAGGTTTCTAAAAAATTACCAAAAAAAGTATTCAGATCCTTAGTATTCATGAATACTCCGATTCGGTATTCAAATACTGGAAACTAAATATTCGAATACTTGAAAAACAGGATGCATGAAAAATTTGATAAGCAAAAGAATAAAAATGGCCATAACTATTTTTACACAGCATCCAATTTTTACCATTCTTCAAAAATTTTAAAGAGCAAAAAAAGTCCTTCTCTCATATTTTTCTCTGTATCTCTATTTTGGTAGTATTCCACTATTTAAATTTCCAACAATGTCGATATTCGAATACTGGTATTGCTATCAAAATTTCGGTATTCAAATGCTCGGTACGCCGGTATTCGAATACTCAAAAAATGTATTTATCGAATCCAAAAATGTGTTCGTCGAACACTGAAAAAGAATTCGAATACAGAATCCCGAATACTGACCAAAAAGTATTCTACCGAATACCGGTAATATTACTTAAGTCAAATGCTGTTTTTAGGTTTTTGCCAACCCTGTATACAAAATTAATATTTTCTCTTTGTGAATCTATTTTTTTACAAGCAAAATTCTTTATAAAGAATGACTTTTTTTCGAAGATGAAATTATTGATGCATTTATCCTCCTGTTAACCCCATTCGTGGACAGTCTGTATATATATATTTTTTTTTTAAATTGGGGGCGCTCAATTTATTATTTTAAACAAAATTTGTATTTGTATTTAAAAATATAGGCGGCCCAATAGAACTTTGCTCCTTAACCCTGGCTACGCCACTGTATACAAAGGGGTATTTGGTTGGTTTGCAGAAATAAAAGGAAATATAGTAAACATATGATAAATTTGCTTTTCAAATTTAATGATGGATATCTCGAAAACAAAATGTTGCCAACTAACATTTCCGCTTTTGAAGGACTGTACCGGGTCAGCCGTGTCTCGCCGATATTTGAAAATGTCCCGATTTTGGTAGGAGTGGGTATGAACAAAGAAAAAAAAAGGTTTTTGTTAGAGTTCAGGACGTTTTTTTGGTCTTAAAAAATTTGGGGGATGAAAAATAAACTTTATAAATGAGTTGACACGTTTTAAAAATGAGTACCCTTTTGTTGCTCTTCAAAACATTTAGAAAATGAAAAGTAAACTTTTTGCTCTTTAATTTTTTAAATCTTATTTTATTTTTCCCATTTGTTCCCGACTACATCAATCATTGAAAATGTGGTCATTTTACCATATGCCAAAAATCATTAATTAATAAGTAAACAATTGCCTTTTTTGGGGGCGCTAATCACGAATCAAAAAAGAATTTTTAGTCGGCAACGTTTGGTTCTCGAGATATGCTTTATCAAAGTTGAAAAGCAAATTTACCTTATTTTCACTAATTCCTTCTTCTGTTTGCAATCAATTCTTTAAATTCTTTATTTAAAGCCAAATTGACGAGTCAATATTTGATCTCCACCTCATAAAACCCTTATTTTTATTAATTTTACTAATTCTATCCAATAAAATAGCAAAGCTTCACTTTTATAATGACATTTTAAGTGTTAAATAGCGATTAGAAGTAAAGCTTTGCAATTTTATGAGAAAGTGGTAACATAAATGGAAAAATGGATTTTTAAGAGGTGGAAATCACATACTAAGTGTCAATTTAGCGAAAACTCAAGAAGTGAGTGAAAAAAAAGAAGGTATATATCGTGAATTTAGGTTAGTCTTCTACAGTTGCGTAGCGTGCCCTGAAGGGGCCCCGTATCAAAAATTAGTTTGGGATTTTTAATTCTACAAAAAAATTGAAGACAAAAAAATTGTTCCTACTTTATAATATTCTTAGATAAGCAAAAAAACCCACTTTTCAAATAATACAAATAGTAACATTGTATTTCTTTTTTAAGCATTAAAAATTTTCAAAATGAAACTTTCACCTAACAATAACATATTATATAACTCACACACGTTAGGGATCCCTCTGTAGCCCGGAGCCCTGTTTCATTGATACGACTGATACGGCGGGAACTACGCCCCTGGTTTCCTACTCAAGTTTAAAAATGAATATTTCGAGAACGAAACGTTGTCGACTAAAATTTCGTACAGATTCCTGCTCAGTGAGGCAAAAAAGACCCTGTATAAAAAAATTTCAATAAAATCAGCGATGTGTCCAGTTTGTAAATATTTACCATATTATTATTATAACTTTTTAGGTGATATCTACCCCATCAGTAAACAAGCCCTGTAAAGTTGTTTCAACCCCAAGCTGTGCTGTAACAACCTCATTCGAAGAACGACTAAAAAATTGTGAAAACTGCCTAAAAATATTGAAAACTGCAAGGGTACGGAGTACTGCTTTCCCGCTGAAAAAAAGGTGAGTGTTTTTTTTGTTGTCAAAGTTGATATAGTAAAAGACTAGGTCCAAGTGGGGTAAAAATAAGACATTCGATTCTTTGGTAAAAAATGAGACACCTCTAACATATAAAAAATAGATAGAATAGAAATGTTTTGGATTTACCTACATATTTTTATATATGAAATATTTTACCACATGTAATAAAATAATATTGTTATAATTACTTATAGGAATTTGGAAATACATTTTTTAACGAAAAAAATCGTGTTGCGGGCGAAATGTTGCACATAGGCGTCTGACTCTTAAAATTAGTATTTTCCAAGCAGAGTATGAGAGTAAGGGAAGAAAAAATAATACAACATAATTTAGACATTTTGGGGAGGCTTGAAAATTCAAAGAAAGTATATTTGTAAGTTAAAAAATACACAAATAGATTATCAGAAAAAAGCCGCAAATTTTAGATCTTCAATATATTTAGTAAGTTACATCGGTATGTTTACTAAAAACACAAAAGAGGAAAGAAAAACAGTCCTTTCCGTTGAAGTGGAAAACGATTTAGCGTCGAAGCTAGGTATTTCATGGCAAAATAAGGATTTGCACTAACAAAAATTGAGAACAAACAATTAGTTGAAACTTGTGTTATTCAAAATAACCTTCAAACAACTTTAAAAGATGGAAAATTTGATGACGACTGGTTTAAATTATTTTGCTGTAGAACAATTTAGGTCGGAAAAAACTGGAATAACTGAAAAAGTATCGTAGATCTGCCATAAAGTGATCCATTTATAATTAATTTCTTTTATAATAAACTGGGAATATGTTACGGCGATATGAATTTAAAAGACAAGCCTACTTATGTTTTTAATCTGGATGGAACTAGTGTCTTTTTAGATTTTTTTTTAAATAAAAAAACAGAATATGTGCTTCAGTTTTTCTCAATCGGTTTACATTTACAGTTACCCATTATGATGTTAATTAAGCAGTAAAATCTAGGTGCCTTATTTTTTACCTTGGGTGTCTGATTTTTATACTTTTTTCTGGGTAAAAATTAAGACAGTGATTTTTAAAAATAATAAATTTTAGAAGCAATTTTGCAAAAATTTAATCCCTCTAACTTGATAGTAAATCACCTTTAACATATTCTAACACCTAAAGGAAAAAAATTATTAAGTTTTACATTTTTTTTTAAGTTTTAAAACTTGTTTTATTTTTACCCCACATGACCCTTCTTTGGTTATCATATAATTTTTAGTTGAATGATTGCATACAAAGATCAGCTTTATCATGTAGCTGTATCCCAAGCCAAACGGATGGAAAAGATGAGTATTGCTTTGTTTTTCCTATACCAAGAGAAGTTGCCAATTATTATAATAGAGCACATATGAAATCTAAGGCTTGCAAGTATGTTTTATTTAATTTCAATCTACATCAAGTAAAAAGCTGTAAAATGCATATGCAAGAATAGGGGCCGCGCCGAGAGCCGTGTCGGGCCCTGGTACACACAAAAATCTTGGGCCCCTTAATGGTGAAATAAAAAAAATCAAATAAAAAGAGGTGTGCTTAAAAAACATTTAGAGGGTTCAAAGTCACATCATTTTAAAATTTTTTGAAAGCATCGTCACTCCTAAAATAGTTAATTTAAAAACATTTTTTTATTATATTTGATAAATATTTCAAATAATTAATAAGCAATAAGCGATTCTACCGATTGTGTTAGTTGTATTCAAATGCATAAGAGTAAAAAACGAAGGAATAAGAAATAGGAACTAAGAAAAAGCGAACTTAATATAGTTTAATCTATAAAATTCTAATCACTTTTAACACTACATAATGCACGATAAACGCCAAAAAAGCTGCTAAAGAATCCCCAGCGTAAATTCATGAAAAAATCCAAATACGAAACAAAACGCGAATTGCAGCGGCGTTGATGCCATTGGTAAAGCCAGGTATTGGAAGCAGAAGTCTAACCTAATATATCGTTTTCGGGATATTTTTTCCTTAAAAATCCGCAATTTGGCGGTTGTCTACAATTTACTGAAGACTGCGGGATGCTGCAGCAAAACTGTAACGGATTCGTGTTTAGGACGGTTATATCGTATGTCTAGATCACTAGTTTGTCCTTCTT
>JACEGR010005020.1:0-78878 GCA_014170235.1 Listronotus bonariensis | reverse complement strand
TAAGTCGGGTGAATTTTATGTTACTCGGATAAGCAGAGATGACAAAAAAGGTTTTGGTAATTTTAAAAATAGAATTTTTTTGTTGTGTTTAATTATGGCAGTCACTGTATAAAGTAGGTATACTCTAAAAATATAAGAATATTATATTTTTTTGCATTTAGAATTTAAAAGCTTTTATATCCCGGGACCAAAACCAAATCTATTTCATGGCTACTTGACGTATAACCAAAAATGACCTGTTAAGTCAATATACAAGGTTACTTAGAAAAACCGGAACGGTGGGATTATGTCAGCAACAGTTAAATATAAATAAACCAAATTTTGTGCAAAGAGGTAACTAAACATAAAAAATTTAAAAAAATGTATTTTACAAGGTTGCCAAAGTTTCTTTTTTTTCTCTGTTGCAAATGCTATTCATCAATTTAGAAGGTTAATATTGGGTAAATCTTTTTTAAGATATTTGATTCATTTGTATTTGACGGTTGCTAAGATAATTTGCCGTTTCGATTTTTCTACTTACTCTTTAAAACATATTGTCGGTTCAAAGGTAAAACTTACTAAGTGACATTTTATGATGCAGGAAATAACAACGATTTTATACAAAATGTGTAATAAAAAAGAAAAAAAACCATTGTTTCTGCGTATAATATTTTAACCAAGATTTGTGGATGTCATAAATTATTTCCACAAAAATTTTTACTATAAATAACTTAAAAATCAAATAATTTTGTAACAAAATGTACTTAGTGACTTTTACCCTAAAACCAACAATATTTACTATATCCACAATCTTGCAATGTTGTCTTAAATCTCCAGATAACTCCTAAAAATCAACATTCCTCCTAAGTGTGTTCCGTAAAATACACTCCCCAACAAAATTATCGCATATGCTCAACTTTTTCTATAGGCTTCAATACAAAAATGCTTTAATTTAAATGGCCATACCTCTTTTAATTATTAATTTATCAGGGCAATTAAATAAAGAAAAGGTTATAAAGAGGTAAAGCTATAGCTTTGGCGTAACCGTTGTTATTTACTGTTAACAATACATTCTACAGGGTTATTAAAAGTTAGTAAAAAAATAATCTTTAATCGCCTTGTATGTTTTGCTATTTAAAAAGATTAATCTCATTTGTAAATAAATTATGCGTTTATTCATTTCCGATATTTCATAATTACATATTTGATTACATCCTTTTAACAGCACAGTATACACTTAACGATTACGATTTAAAGTTATTAATTTTTTCCAAATCTTTTAATCACTATGTAATATGTATTGCTACCAATAAATACTTACGGTTACGTCAAAGATATAGCTTCACCTTTCTCTAACATTTTCTTTTGTTTAATTGTCTTGATTACCTAAATAATAAAAGAGATATGACCATTTAAGTTAAAGTATTTTTGTATTGAAGCTAAAGGAAAAATCGAGGATGTGCAAGAATTTTGTTGGGAAGTGTATATTACCAATTTGGTAAAAACAGCCAAACAGCCAAATAAAGAAAGAAAATACATAACGATGCGGTAAAAATTAAAATATTTACCATCATTTTTGATTTAATAATTGCATTAGCTCAAAATAGCTCCGTAATTGGCCGTTTTTCTTATAAAGATCTTAATTAGGCAAATGAGTACATCGTAAATATTTGAAATAAATAAAATTTAATTTGTCAAGGTTTTAAGATATAATTAGACACATTTTTAAAATATCTTAGTAATATGTATAAAGATCCTGTCGGTAAGAAAATAAATAAAAAATGTATTAGAACCTAGCCGACCTGTGCCCCCTTCGTTGGGCGTTAATTTTATTTGTCTCTGAACTTTTTGCTCAATCATATTAAAATATAGCCTATGGAATTTGTGAATAGTGTAGCTTCCTAATTGTAAAATAATTTTCATGATTAGTTTAGTATTTCCGAAGATTAGCCCTTACAAACAAACAAACAAAGTTATAAACTTTACATCTTTATATAATTAGTATAGATAACTTCCTAATTTGTTTTTGCTTTTTTTTAGCCACTGTATAGCAAAATATTTTTTTGTTATAAGACTGGATCCTAATTATTTAGAATACAATTAATTCTACTAATTATTTTAGTGCTTTGTTTAGAATATTTGCTTTTTATACACTTTATTATTAAATAAGAGTCAATATTACTGTAATAGTTTATCCATTACATTTTTTGGGTAGCTCACCTTAATTTCGCTATTAAAAAATAACAAAAGTTACTTGAAAAAAGTTAATAAACGACATTTAGTGCCGAATGATGGGCTTGTAACTTTTATGTCGCTTTATAAAAATAATAATTTTTAATAAAAGTGTGTGGTTAAATCCCAAGCTTTTACAGTTTTTCCAAATAAATGACCAAAAAGAAAAAAACTAATAGATTAAATCATCGAAATTTATACTACAAACTACAGTCCCTGGTCAAATTATAAGACGCACTTTAAGATTTTGTAAAAAACATGAATTATCAAGTGATACTATACAGTTTTCTTGTATTTATCAGATACAGTGTATATTTTTTGGTTGTCTTTTTATTATTTAAGTATTAACACAATTAAAACATTAAAAAAATCTAATTTTTTGACTCTAAAAAATACTTAAACAAATATAATTAAATATTAATATTTTGTTAAGCCACCTTCAGCCGCTATGAGAGCTTCAATTCTGAGCAGCATGCTATCAATACATGACTGTACTGTCTCCTGCATTTGACAATGATGACCTTTTTAATCCTTTTTAATTGGGTTTATATCAGGGCCATGATCTGGCCAATTCAAAAGAGGGAGATTTTGTTCTGCCAAAAAAGCTTCGACAGACCGAGCTGTATGGCAGCGAGCTCCATCTTGCATAAAAATGTATGGTTCTCCATATGTATATAAACTTGTATAATATTATTAATTATTAAAATACAATTGTGCGTCTAATAATTTGGCCAGGGACTGTATAAAAAATATTAAAATTTTGTAACTTTTTCCAGTACCGAATAATATAATTTTTTAGCAGCCAACTTAGATTTGAAAAACAAACTGAAGGAATATTTTCATTGCAAACTATGGCAAGTGACAGGTAATATACAGGGTGGTCCACCATATTCGACACGGTCTTTAGCTAAATAACCAAAAGTACACATGTGGTGTAGAAAAATACAGGGTTTTCCATTTAAAATTAGCGAATAAGGCTACATGAGTAAATCAATCACAAAAATCCAGTAACAATTGGCTTTCATAAAAATTCCATTTTCTTTTTATTTATAATATATTTTTTTCAGCCCTATCCAAAATATCTCAATTACATTTACAATAAAAAACCTAAAAACAGTACAAATATCTACATATTTTTGGATGCTGAGGCACTGAAACTTTAAATAATGCATATTTCAAGGTAAGCAATTAAGTATTTCTTAAAATCATATGGTATGTATTCATTCCAATCAAACACCCTAAATATTATGCAATTTGTCTGAATAAAGCAAAAAAGATCTTATAACGAGGTGTGAACATTTCGACTATATGCAATTATTTTTTCTTAACAAGCTACAGTAGCTTCCGATACTTCTGAAATGACCATGATTTTTTATACTGATTGTAATCAACACCTCGCTGCATGTTAAATATTTGAAAAGAACAAGAAACATGTAATTTGCAAAATTGCACAAGTATAATGAAGCAAAGCCAACAATTTGGGTAAATATTCCAGATCAGATATACCGTTACCGAATTATAATAAATGACAAAAATAATCAAAAACCAAAAACGATATAAATATTAATTATTTGATAAAACCTGTCGGTGGAAAATAATGAAAAGGCATATAAGAAGACAGTCTTATTTTATTCATTCCTGAGACATCTTTTTGATGTTCATCGTTATACATGTTTTAATGATCATTAAACTTTTCGATAATAGCAGTCACACTTGTGCATTAAATTAGGATTATTTTTCATCTTAATAAAGCCCTGTAGCCTTAACTAAATTTATTTTACTTTTTGAAGTATAATTTATTTTAAAAAATCCTAAGCTGTTTTTAATCTGTTTAATTTAATAAAATGAACAGTTTATTAAATAATAAATTTGTTATTTAATATTAAGTTCCTATTTTTAGGGCGCTATTTGCAATTTACATAACACTATTGTTTAATTTTTGTTTTCTTTTGTTCTCCTGATTTTGTTAAAAATATATTTTTTTCACCTATTGTTGTTTCCGTTAGTATTGTTTAAACAGTAAAAAAAAATCATACCAAAAGCAAGAACAGCCAGCAAAATACAACAAGCTAATATCATAGTATCGCAAAAGGGTTTTGTAAAGTTTTTAATGGGGAGGCTGCAATGTTGCCAGCGTTGATAAATTGTCCATTAAGAATTGGTATATTTGAAAAAACAAAATATTGCTTCAGCTATTTGGTATACATTTTACGTTTATAGACTAAACCATGCTATTGTTTTTATTTTTTTAACTTGTTTCTTTATCCCAACAGCGCTCGACGTTGCGTGCTGGTTATTTTGATCAGCTATGGTTTCAAAATGTTTATGAAAGTGCCATGGCAAAAATTATTATTATTTTTAGTACCATTATAAATTTGTGTTAAAGCACTTAAACAAACATTAAGAAACTAGAACTATATTTAACTATCTAGAACTAACCAGGACTACTACAATAAGTATGTTACTAATAAACACCGATTTCGGCCAATGGTCGAAGCACACGACGCATTTTGTGCCTTCTGGTCATGTCTGGTGTTTTTTTATATCATTATATGTTTCTTGTGCCATTAAACCTTAAAAATGTCCAGACATCAGAATTAAATTTAAGTTACCAGAAATAACTAGAATTGCCAAAACGAGCAGTAAGTTTTTTTGACCACTAACCGAAATCGGTATCGATCAAAAAACATCGCGTTTTGAATATAAGTTATCAACCATAAAACAAAAAAAAATGTTATTCAACTTCGTTCGTATCGCGTTGTAAGCCGTATTTTTACTCAGTGAGTGTTTTCAATCTTTGAGTGTAAATTGGCATACTCACGGTCTGTCATGCCTTTGAGCCTACTTGAACTGAAAGCACGCGAGTAAGTGCGATCGTGTATATACTGAACCAACGCCGTGTTTCTACTTAAATGATAGCATCAGTTCAGTCTTACTCGCCGACTTGCCTCTTTAAGCACCTATTTACCCACATCAGTGCCGTATCAGTGCGGCGTCAGTTCAGTATCAGTACTGTCCGTGCTTCATCAGTGGTGACAGTACTGACAGTTAAGAAACAGCACAAAAACTAAATAGAAGGAAAGCGAAAATGAGTAAACAAGGTATGGATAAAACGGAAACGTGAAAGCGAATATAAAAGGATTTAGTAAACAATGAACCCTTATTTTTTAAATACTTAAAAATGTCTCAAAATAGTTTTTATGCCTGGATATTATTCTGGATAATTCCATACCAACTCGATTAGTTTTTAATCTACGAGTATATTTAGTCGCAAATCCCAGTCAAGTAACCCCAAAGCATCAGTGAAACATAAAAAAATATCGTTGCCGACTTTCCTTAATGGACACTGAAGGTAACAGGGCACTGATTTGTCTTAATAGTCCTTTAAGTAGGCTCAAATACATACTTTACCGTGTTTATGTCTATTAACTTAACAGATATGCATACACGTCGTGTATGCCCAATAAGTTCAAATTGACTTTTAGTATGTTGTATTGTGAACACTAGGAGTTTCTAGGTTTTTATCCATATTCAATCGCAAATTCCACACAAGTTATTAGACAAAAAATGCCGGCATGCAAAAATTCCGAAAAATATGATCATGGGTCTTATTTTATTGTTCCCCATAAACTTGTACGACCTGTATAGCTAAATTGGCAAAAGTTAAGGAATACACCAGTTTACTTAACACGTTATTAATATCAATTTTAAACTATAATCTTTTAGTTTAGATAAGAATATTTTTTCAAATAAGTCATTATTACAACAACAATAACTAAAAGGTGATGCTATAAAGATATACATAGTTTCTAAGTTAACATGGCATTAAAATTTGTTTGTTATAATTACTAAAATTAATAAAGCTTCTGTTTGCCTATTATTCTAAAAAAACACCACGCCCATATCTTTTAAAAATTTAATACAACAACGTTCTTAATAAAATCACTAATATCATATTATTACTTGATATTGTAGAGCCCCTGCAAAATTGGAATACAGTATATAATTAGATATTTTAATATCACAAAGCTTTATCTAATGCTACCAATTTTCTAAATAAAAATGGGACATAATTTTAGCCAAAAGATTGGTCCATAGACCCGAGATTTTAATAATGTACTTGCTACTAAAGTTTGATGAGAAATGATTTTTTTTTTTAATAAACGTTTTAGGAACTTTTTATTTTTGAAAATTACACCTTAAAAAACTAAAAGTATTTTTTAATTACAGCCTATATTTACAAACCAACAATTAAACTTTTCCTACTTTATGGTTAAGTGAAATGACAAGCAAGTATTAAAATAGCCGCAAAGGGTAGGTGCTAAGGGATAGTTATAATTAAATTTTAACACTATAGCTGTAATAATTGGGGTTGAAATACCTACACCTAACATTTAATTAGCTAGATACCGATAAAAACTTAAAATGGAGGTGTGGTAAAGGTAACTTTTTTTTATAAGAGGTCACGACATATTACAAAAAAGATGTACAGGGTGGCACCTTTTCGTTGACCTTGCGGGGCATTGCGAGACCTAAAAGAGATAGAACAAATCTGATTGTGAAATCTCGATTTCAATTTTGGAACAAATTCAATGGTAAAGGTAAATTATGGCTAACTTGATTAGTTTTGAAGATACAGAGTTTTCTTTCAAATTTTGTCAATTTGGCCAGATATTTGTAACTGGCTTGATATTAGAGCTAAAAAATTGTAAAAAGAAAAGTTTTAGGGATTTTGACGTTGAACTCAGTGACGTACCTACTTTTTTATGGTTATTTTATCTAATATATATAAAAACATACTACTGCTAAATACATTTATGCATAAATGCGATAAATTGAAAATTCTGCTTACAAACATAAAACTTTTATTATTATTTCTGGGTTTATACATTTATCTAATTTTTTTATGGTGGTAATTTTGTTTATGTTTGATTCAATAAAATCTGAACCGTTTAGTATATAAAATTCAAATTTAAAATGTAGTATATATTATAAGCATGGTCTTTATTTTTTTACATATCAATGACAACTTTAAAGGTCAATTTGACAGCTGGTGGCTGTATTAAAAAAATAAATAAAAAGGAGGTTTTGTATCACTCACCATTTTATAGCTCCTGACAGGTACTTTTTAACTCTTAATCATAATTTAAAGTCAATACCTTTACCTACTACAAAATGGCGGCACTTACTTACCTAAATACCATATTAAAATCCCTTTCCAAAAAAAACCACAATAATTATATCTAACTTTAATAGTTTCGGAAATACCGCCATCTTAATATAATGGTCAGGTAATTATTAAAGGACCGTCATTTTGTGGTAAGTAAATATATTGACTTTATATTCTAGACTTATAATGTACTCGTCAGGAGCTTTAAAATGATGTGCCACAAAACCCCTTCTCCCAGTTATAGTGCCTGCGCCAGTAATGAAATAGATTTCATAATAATAACGCTTTTAAATCTTTTTTGGGTGGGGTGAGTTCCTTTTGATTCTATCACCAGAGTTGCTATCACGAATATTCATATCGCCATATAGGGATGCGGAGCTTTAACCTAGCCTGTCAATGTCAAATATTTCGAGTGTCGGACTGGGCGCACACGTCACATTTTTGACGGACATGTTTCTGAAACATATGTTTCGGGTATTGGACTAGGCGAATTTCGTGTCTGTAACCCTTAGGATTTTTGGCACTATGTTTAAAAATTGTACGCAAAACATTGTGGTAACCTTGTCCAACAAAAAGAAATCCATTAAAATAAAATAATAAAAATTGACCATTTTTTTCGTAAAATTAAAACCTATACCTAATTATATTAGGTTATAACAGCAAATATGTATTTTTCTTTTTAATTAAGGTAGCAGTAAGTACCAACTAAGAAGTTAACAAAAGTTAATATTCGGTTAAAATCTAGTGTTTAGCAGGATCTTAATCTAGGTCAACTGGACTGATTAAGTTACGTTAAAGGTCAATGCACACAGGCGCTCACGGTCCGGTTAAATTTCTTACATGCTATTTGAATGGATGACCTTAAATGGCATTTAAATAGCATGTAAGATATTTGACCGGACCGTGAGCGAACCGAGACTCGAGCGCCTAGTGTGCATTGACCCTTAGTGCTGTGGAGTTGTATAAGTTTTTGCTTTTCGGATGTTTAAGAAAAACAATTAAACTGTGAAAACATTTTTGACAAACTACTAAAGAATTAAATATATAAAATTGTTTAAAATAATAATAAAACAAATACAATTATTTATAATAAAATTAGGGTTAGTAAACCAACCAATATACTAAAAATATAGAAAACAAAAAGAAGCCCATAGGTTTAATTTTATTAGATCTACGATCTATGCTTTTAGTGACAATAAAGGATGAATGAAAACTGCGGTATCTAATTTTTGCCAAAAACCGTATATCTTAGGGTTAATCTGTTTCGTACTACCAGGTAATTATACAACCCGACCGGCAGGTGAATTCACCTGCCCATTCGATGTGCCACGAGACTTGCCACGCGGCTTTAAAAGAGAAGTATACCTTAATTTAAGCAAATTAAAAACAACTTGGTAAAACACACTTAGTCATATTAAAATTTTAAATCAAAATTTAAAATATAACAATAAAGTAAAACAAGTTTTTTTCATTATTTTTACATTGGGCTTTAACATTTTGTTAAAAACTTGGGTTAATAAATCAAATTTAAAAATTATTAAGATCTTTAATTGTTTAAAGATAATTTTGACAATGTAATTTTGTAGCTTTAGTTTACGTGTAATGTATGGACTATCTTTTCTGCCGAACATAATTAAATTAAGAAATATATATATATATATATATATATATATATATATATATATATATATATATATATAAATATCAAAACCAGGAGGTTATGGGGATGCAGTCATAAAAATAATTATTTTTATGACTGCATCCCCAATAACCTCCTGGTTTTGAATATTTTTCTTAACTAGTCAGTCACGACTACTCCCACCTATATATATATATATATTTTTATAATAACCTTTTCTTAAACTTGGACGCTAAATCTAAATCCTTTTTTTTGTGCTATTTTCCTCTGACTACTTTTTTTACAACCATTTATGTAATGTTATCATTTCCGACTTTTGAAAAGTTTAGAAGTGTCACACTCAGCTGGGCCTCCCGTGGGTGGGTCTAAAGTAAAAGATACCCTAGCAACCGTGGCAAAAATTCAAAATTTTGCTAACTTGACATCTTGTCTGATATTTTAGACATCTATGTGACAACTTTACGTGCGATAAATGTCTGGTGGCGTAAATATTTGACAAATTAAAAATCATTTTGGTATTTTGACACATTTTTTATAAAGAAAACTAAATAGAAAAACAACGGTTGTCTGCAAAGTCGGTTTACTGACGATAGTTAAAAGTGACAACGCTATAAGAAAATACTGATGGAATGGTTGCTATAAACACCACATTCACTTTTCACTGCAATTTATACTTGACAAAAACATGTAAATATATTATTGTATAGCAGCTGTCCACGCGGATCGCTCTTCCGCGCTCTTGCTTGTATTTCAAGCCTTAAATTGAACGCCTCAGAGCTAGCTAACGACGCCGCATGGTAACGCCGCATGAGTCATGCTTTTTGGCGCGTGCAGCCGTCTCGAATAAATTATAAGACGTTTTCACGTCAAAAATGGTTGTAAATAAAATTGTATACAAACCTGGGTAAAACTTTTTACAGTCTCGAGAATTGATTCACCTCGACGCTTCGTGACTCTGTAAACCTTTCCTACCTCTTGACGGTAATGTCACTTTCCACCTCGGTTTGTAATCAGCTATTACTCCTGGTAATTTTTTATTTAGGTTATAACTTGCCCTGCATATCACCAATTGATATATATTTTTTAATTTCTTAGATTTGAACCATAAGGCTACTGTTTTTAAAATGTTCTTATGCATCATTTTATACAGTAGGTTTCAGAATAAGATGCTCACCCGTAAAAATCAAAATTACTGTACCAGTATCGATATTAATCAATATTAAAAAATTGAAAGTGTAAGAAACACATTAAAACTGTAACATTAATGACAATATTATTAAAGAAAACATTATCATTATATTTTTTAAGAGCTTGCTGATATATTGAGGCAGAATTAATACTATCGACACATATCGACATAATCTTTAGAAGTTGGTGGGGAATAAATTTTAATGTCGTCTGTGCGCTATTAACTTTGTTTACACACAGGGTGAACAATTTTTTTAGTTTGAGGCCATGGGTACTTTTTTTTTTGATCCAAACACATAAGTATAAAAATGGCTATACCATTGCATTGGTAAACCTTAAGTAAATTTATCCACTAATTAAGTTGGTGCAAACACTTGTGTGCTAAAAAAAAGATCCTTGATTAAATATAAGATCTAGTTATTCCTCGCCGAAAAAACTAAGCTATTTTTTCAAACCAGTCTTGAGAAATATCGGAAAAAATTAGGACCGTACCGAAGATTTAATTTTATTTTAAATCTAAATGATGAGATATGGGAACCAGATGCTATTGGCTTAAGAGAAACACTGTTTAAAAATTTATTTGGGAATATGCAAAAAAAGGTTTTTCTTACTTTGTCCCCTTTCAAAAAAGTTTAAATATAAAATGCTAATCTTTGTCTGCTTTTTTCTGATTATTATAGACATATAAAAATCTTGCATAAAAAAATTATAAAAGGAGAAAGAAAAATCAACTGACTATAACTTTTTTAGAAAATATAGATAACAATGCATTATTTAGGATTTTTCATTAATTTTGATCAAATTTACGAAAGAAATGCATATGGAGAATTAGCTTGTCGTAAGTCCCATGTCTTCCTTTAAATAAAAAAATAAAGAATACACTTTACTTATTGGTTTATACGTTGTCAATAATTCAAACTATAGTTATTTTAAGACCTCCAAATTCGAAAACAAAAAGTCCACTTAAAATATTTTATAAAATTATCTTAAATCTTAATTAGGGCATTTGACACCTAGAAATATAATTCCATTCTCACCTTTAGACCAGTGGACCGCTAATAATGAGATCAGTTTTAAGAAAAACAAATTTGATTGTCCTTTTTTTCATTGGACACGATTTTTCAGTGATAGATAGGTATCTACTTTTATAAAGAAAAAAGTTCGATTATGTCAATTAAAATGGAACCAATTTGTCCAATCGTCACTATTGTGCTGTAAAGTTTGTGAAATTCGATACAATCAAGAAGAAACACAAGACGGTTTTTAAGATCTGCGATAATGTCCTGTCGATCTGGATATTGCGGTTTAAGTTTAAATGTTTACAACGAGTAAAAAGTAACAAATTATTTAAGGTACTTAATGGTGTTAAGGCTTTAAAACATAAAGTGGGAAAAAGACAGACAATATTGAAAAAGTGAAGATTTTATATTTATCAGTGGACATAATCTCAAGAGTAATTCATTTTACAGGGTATTTCAGAATGTTGTTTAGAAAATTGAAGGCAGATTTTTTTTATCTAATAAACGGTTTTATTATACTAAAAGCTAAACAATAATTCGGTAAGTCTTAGCTACCAGATCGCAATAAAATTGTTGGGCACGTGAAATTTCTATCATTTTATTTACTCTAGTTTGAAGTTACCAAATTATTTTTTAGCTTTTAACATATTTTTTTATATAGGTAATATTCAAGTGTTTAGTTTTTCTGTAAGTTTATACTTCCGAACAAACCAACCATTTTGTTATTTGTCTGATCAATACACCAGATTGATAAGAAGATTGGTGCAATCTGGTAGCTAGGAATTATTTTTTACCTTTTTAAACATAACCTACATGATTTTTATTGTAATTACATATTTTTTTATATACAATTTATTTTCAGGTTTTTAGTTTTAATAGTTACTTGATGCTTCATATTCTATTGAGTTCCTTTAATGCCTTACTATTACATGGTTTATTTCTTGACAATTTGTTGCAATCTAACTCCTTTATACAGTGGGTGGGACTCCTGCTTGGATCCCAATTATAAATTGAAGAATTTTTTTGTTTTTATTATTAAATACTGTCTACACTGTCTAAACTATTTTTTTTTAAGGAGCTCTATTCTACTAATTAAGCCCCTTCATTAGAATTGTTAAACATGTGTAATTAACCATTTTGTAGCGGCGGCCATCTTGGGTTTTAATTTTTAATATTGAGCACCATTCTACTAAAGCCCTTTAATTTAACACCTATATTGAGGTTGTTGGTAGGTTATATTTAAACTGCCATTTTGTATTGGCGGCCATCTTGGATGTAAAAACATAAGAAATGTATTACATTGGATTGTCACCAGGATTAAAAGTGTGTACCAAATTTCGGATCGGTCTGTCACCAGGAAGGGGGTAAAAGTCCAATTTCTAAATTTTACCCAAATGGGGCGACATCCCCAATATTTCACTTTAAAATCACAGCGCCAATTATATTCTAGAGCATGTAAACGAGATAGTTGAAACCACCCATATGTTCAGCATTACATCCTTTACTTATTTCTTTGATTTCTGGAGATTTTTAATTTTGACACGTTGATTAATTAGCAGTTTCACTCTTTAATTAACCAATTAGATTTTCCTTATCATATGCATAGAGGCATAAGCGATTTTTCATAAACGCCTTCCGCTAACAACCGCATGCTACGTAGAAACAATACAATTCGTCGGCCGTCGACGCTTTGATAATAGACGTTTCAGTTATTATTTTCTCGCAATATAATCCCATAGGGTTTATTTTAAATACCACCGAGTAAATTAGCTCGATTTTGCAAGAGAGGTTGCGCATAGCAATATATTTGTAGTTGTTTTAAAGATATAATTAATAACTTTAATATTTTTGTTCCAAAAATTAATTATGCACAAGGGTTTAAATAAATTTTTAAGCAAATTAATGACAAAATTGTTGTAAAAGTATATTTGGTGCATCTCCTAGAAGCCAAAAATCTGTTGGAAGATTAATTATAATGTGTAATTATTAATAATCAAAATTATGTATGATTTATGATTAATTGATTAGGATATGTCAAATGGTTTATCGAGTTCTGTATAAATTATTTCTTACATTTAAACAATATTTTAAAAAGATGTGACACCAAATTGTGTGTATTTTAAAACCCCCAAAATAAAATTTCGCTGTGTGTGTTTTTTAATCGTGTATCATTTTATATAGATTAGGGCATATTAATGTGATTACATTATATAAATGACACCTATTCCTAGATTCGTTGCAAATGAGAGCTAAAAAATGTCTTTTGTGCGTGTTGCTGGTGATGTTAATGTCTCTATTATCGTACCCCTTAATTTGTGGTTTAGAAAGGTCACTAATTGCTTTCCTGTTGGGAATATTTTCACGAAATATAAGATATTTAGGTCTAGAACCTAGAATAGGCATAATATAGTACTTATCAGGATCCCCTTCTTAACTTATGAAGTGTTTGGTATTTTTCATAAAAATTTAAGAACTTAAGTAAGACAACATAATCCAAATTTTAGACAAGAAATAACAGATATAAAACAGGGAGTTGGGCGCCATTTTTAAAACAAAAATTAAAGAGGTGGGATCTTGTGGTACATCATTTTAAAGCTCCCAACGAGTACTTTAGAACACCAGAATATAAAGTCAATATCTTTACCTACTACAAAATGGTGGTACTTTGAAAATTACCTGAATATCTAATTAGGATGGCAATATTTCCAAAAGTAATAAAGTTGGATAATACTTAATGTGGTATTTTCTTAAAGCTCTTTTAAATATCCATAATTGTGATATGGGTGATAATATACAGGATGGGACAAAAAGTACATATTTTGTTATTGACGCACCCTGTATATTATATCACCATTAGAAAGATATTTATTAGCACTCAAAAAATACTACATTATGTATATCCTAATTTTATTAGTTTCAGAAGTGTGGACATCTAAATTAGGTATCCAGATAATTTTCAATGTACTGTCATTTTGTAGAGGGTAAAGGTGCTGATTTTATGTTCTGGAGTTATAAAGTATTCGTTATGAGCTTTAAAATGATGTGCCGCACGACCCCTCTTTCAATTAAATTTTTGTTTTCAAAACAATTTAAGAGTTAGGAGGATGGTCCTGATATTAGACACGCACTGTATTACTTTTTATTAGCAATTATTGCTTTATGCAAAATAAAAAAAATGAGTATTTGCAGTACTGACAAAATCAAAAATCGGAAATAGCAGGTTGGTTAGTTCTGGATAAACAAATTGACAATTTAATATCTACTGCCATTCACTATTTAAAAAATAAGTTTTAATATTTTCTTAAAGCATTATTAAAATTGTTTTACCAAAGCTCAATTTTAGAAATCTAAAGTTGCTCTAAATACCTTTAATAAACTGTTTGAACAAAAATACTTGTCATTGTTGTGGTTGTTAAGACGTACAACATCGTGCACTTAACAGAATACCTTAATTCGAATAAAGATGAGAAGTTTTAATTAATTAATTAAATAATATTTTAATATTAATAATATTAGGTAGGCGACACCTTTATGGAAAAGGTTTTACGGTAAATTCAGGTTGTCCCTAAAAGGTGCAGAAAAAATAACATAAATTCCTGTGGCTAAAATATTTCAATCTAACTCTACTTTCATCAGTTCAAAAGTAACTGATTTTAATATAAAGTATCAAAAATTCAATTTGATGTTAGTTTTGTTATTAATTCTGCCGTTCAATGGAAAAACACCGTATGTGCATTTTTTAACTTTTGAGAAAGATTTTCCTCATAAAATTCCTTGACATTTAATAATAAGATATAAATTTAAGGAGGGCCTAGTTTGAAAATCAATATATTTTTTGTCCTATCTTATTGTAAAACATTTAAATAATATATGCTCAAAGTTTTAAGACGATCTGAGCAAAACTCAGAAAGTTATTGTTTAGTTTAGAGCCCCGTTTTTTGTCATACGTACAAAATGACAAAATTTATTTTATTTTTAAGCAGTTTTGTTTTTAAATATAAATATCGATTTTTTTGCAACAATAGAAAGATTTAAGCTAACAGAATACGAAAATAACAAAAATTTATTTTTGAAAAAATGTCACACACAGTGTTTTCCCGTTGGACGGCAGAATTGGTGTATTGTCATAAATTTGGCTACGAGGACTTTTGGAATTTTAGAAAAAAAAAGGTGTTATTAAACATATTTTACTTCAAAAAAGTGTACGTGAGAACAGTGTAAATGTAAGCAGCCGTCTTAAAGAAATCTGGACTTTTGGACTAAGGCACCTTGGAGTTGATAGTCATATTTTAGCCTCCAAAATTTGTGATGGCATTTCTTTCGCACCTGTCGAAGGCACCCTGTATATTATCTTAATAATTTCTTTAATTTTCAAATAAGCAAATAGCTGCAAGCTGCTTAGTTTTCAGGTGTAAAATATATTTTTTTATACTAAGTATAAGTTTAAATAGGTACAGTATATTTCGTGCTGAAAGTGCCAATTTTTCACACGCGACTTCAGTTTAGGCAGTCAAGTGCGAAAAAGGCTATTTTACCACTTATTAGGAGCTTTATTTTTTAACGAGCGTGGGGAAAACTTAAAAATATATATATTTTTTTATTTTACAGTGCCTACCGAATACTCCAGTTGCACGTAATAATATTGATGGTAATGTATAATTCTGTAAGGTTAGGGGCGGATTGCAGACTTTTTTGAAAATATTGGCGTTTTTGGAATGTATTCCTTCTACACAGTAACTTGGTTTGTCCAAAACAACATTTTCTTTTGAAGATAAAGTGCATGAAATTCCCTTATTGCTACTTGCTAATATTTGGTTCGACATTTTGGTGCTTTTTTGCACTAGTGCGGTAAAATAGTGCGGACAAGTTCTTTTTAGAACTAGTGCGGAAACAATAGTCTTTCTGAATTAAAATGCTAGTAGAAAAAAGTAGTTATTGCTGCATTATATGTGTTACGCCAAATTTATTTTTTTTTATCTTTGGACAAACCACGAAGGCTAAAAGCCTAAATACTAACGTATCGTGGGTGTCTTAAGCGATGTAAGAGGGAGTTTATTGACACGGGACTTAAATACTTGAAGATTTGGGGAGAAGGAAAGACCTCCGCGGGCAGCAGGTTCCACAACCTAGAAACTCTAGGGATAAAAGAACGAACAAAGTGGGAAGTTCGGGGCCTGTCCAGTTGGACCGTATAGGGATGCATACGCGCGGAACCACGGGTTTCTCTGTTGGGAACCGTAAGTGGAGGAACAATACTGGACAACTCTTCAGAGCAGAAGCCATGGAAGTACCTATAAAAAAGCGATAAATCCCCACAGCCCGACGATGTGCAAGAGAGGGAAGCCTTTCTGTAAGTGAAGGATCATTAATAAGACGAACAGCTCTTCTTTGAATAGAATCAAGAATGCTTAGGGTTGTGGGGGACGCCATGCCCCAGATATGAGAACAATACTCCAAGGGAGGTCGGATTTGGGACACATACAAAGTGTATAAATTAGAAGGGGAAAATTATTTTTGGCTCGAAAGAGAAATCCCAGCTTTTTGAAGCTGCCGTGGCTATAGATACAATGTGTTTATGCCAGTTAAGGTTACTTTCAAATGTGACGCCAACAAGATTAAAAGTGTCTTTGCTCTGTAAAACTTGGCCGCTCATAAGTAGAGGATGAGTATTTGATGACTCTTTTCGCGACAAGGAACATGATTGTGTTTTGGATGCATTAAAATGGACGAGATTTTTAGCGCCCCAATCCAATATTAAATTAAGATCCTGCGAAAGAGATATCTGCATCGCTCTGCGTTTGTTTTCCAAGTCAGGTTTAGTAATGGGTTTAGGAACCTGAAAACTGGAGTGAAGGGTACTATCGTCGGCGAAACTATGAATGGAATTAGTTGTGGACGAGAGAAGGTCGTTGATGTGAAGAAGAAACAATGTTGGTGCCAGAACTGAGCCCTGAGGGACTCCAGCATTTACTTGGTGAAAGCTTGAAGAATGGCCGTCCACAACAACTGATATACGACGATCAGATAGATAACTAGAGAGCCAAGTACAGAGTTTAGTTGAAAGACCATAGGAGGGAAGTTTATTAAGAAGTGCGGCATGCCAGACTTAGTCAAAAGCTGGGACTCACCTAGAAACTCAAGAGACTTATTCCAGCAGTGTGATACGAAGGAAAGAAGATCTGCTGTAGATCTTTTGTGGCGAAATCCATACTGCCTGTCATGCAAAATTTTGTGTTTTTCTAAGTACTTAAGAATTTGTGAATTAATTGGTTTTTCCATTACTTTACAAAGAACTGAGAGAATTGAAATTGGTCTATAGTTAGATGGAAGAGATTTAGATCCTTTCTTGGGAATAGGTTGAACACGTGCAGCTTTCCAGCTTTCCGGAAAGATACCTGTGTTGTAAGAAATTCGAAAGAGCCGAGTTAAGATTGGTGCAAGTTCTGGAGCACATTTTTTAAAACGATTGCTGGTATGCCATCCAGCCCAGACGATTTCTTGGTGTTAAGGGAAGAAAGGATACGCTTAATGTGCTTTACCTTAAAAATAATATCGGGCATTTTATGAGGAACTGGGGTAACCGCTGGAATTGGATGATTTATGGGAGGGTCATGTATTCGGTAAAATTAAAATTTTGTTAATTCGTAAAATAGGCTGTATTGTCACTTTGGGGGGTCATGGTTAATTTTGGTTGGTTAATTCTTTTGTTAATTAAACGAATTAAAAAAATAACTAACCAGAACTAACAATGTCATAACATTATTGTGTTTTATTTACTGCTTATTTCACAAATTAAGCACAATTTTGCGGAATACATGAAATCGGCAATTACACAGATTCGGCGTAACAAACGCATGCAGAAGTAGGGTCAGATATTATCTTAATTGGATTATTGGAATAACTAAACTGAAATGTCTTTTTAACATTGGTTAAAAAAACACCATGGTCAAAAATACCTATGTAAGCGTTACAAAGTTGCATTTAAATAGTTGGTCAAGGCAATAAAACGTTAAATAAAGACATTTTTAAAATAGAAGGTCCTAAAATCGGATTAATATAAAAATGTGCAAACATGTGTGTTGATTAGTAAGAAAAGTCGTAAAATTCCATTATGAATTTAGAATTTCAAATATTTTATTACGCTTTAATCCTTGTTAATTTTGAACTCGTGATTTTGGTGCTACATTTCGCTTTAGATGACTGGCACGGTTTTTAAATACTATTCATGGGATTCGCATTAAAATGAAATACAAGAAGGCACTACCGAAACACAATGTGGCTTAATGTAAAACCTAATTCTTTTTAACTACAGTGGGAAAAATAATAAAATTGGCGTAGAACTGACCACAGAAACCAGTTTTCGATTTTCAGTGGCGGTGGCACATCAAATAAAAATAAAATTTAAGGTAGTTGTCAGGGTACAATATTTTCAAATAAATAAATAATAAGCGCCGTAAAAGTATACAAGCTTGTAGCTCAGTGTACCATAATTGTTATGCAAGACTGTACCCGTTGAGAGGTTACTTATCAAGGGTACTATCACACGTTCTTGTAAGTTTTGGTCCAGCAACTTCGCCTATGCACCACCAATAGATTTATTGGAGACTAAACCGTTGAACAGTGTACAGTATAGATTGATCCGTAAATACACATCCATTTGCATTTCTCTCTCTCTCTCTATTTTTTTCTTGGTTTTGGTCCCTTCAGGTCCAATCCACCACTCTCCCCTTCCGGACTATGCTTTCCAGGGCTTCGTCGGCGGAAAATCTGGATAATCGAGCTCGTAGGTCCCAGAAATTCCAGAAAAAAACAAATAATTCAACAATCAATGCAATGCATCAATTGTCGGCTGTCAAACCAAGATCTGCTACTGGTGTTACGTATAATCTTCACTTCCACTACTGACAGTTCCCATGGCACGCCCATCTAATTCCCGCCATTTGAGAAATACCTCGTGTTCACCACCAAACAGGATACCATCAGCTTATAGGAATCTTCGCTTACAGCGCTTAGATCCAGAAGAAAGATGCCGTCAATTTAGCGTGAATCTTTCCTTGATCCCCGAAGGTAAAAACGTCCGTACGGCACCTCTAACCGCCACTCCGGGAAGAACTCAATCCATTTGCATTTACTGTGAAAATAATATCTGTACTGCGTAAGCAAGTAGTTTTGGTACATCGGCGAGTAATAGAATAACAAAACAAGCAGTATTAGTCACGCATGTTTACATTCCGGGATTTAGTTAGATTGTCTCTTTTCCTATTATTTAGCTCAACCTGAATACACTTTCAGCGTTGCCAAGTAATATTTTTCCGACTTGCTGGTATGTACTTTCTTATAAATCGGTAAGCTTTAAACCGTTTTTATTGATAATGTGATAGTCAAACATTTTATTATTTTTTTATCTCCAAAAAATCCATTAAAAGACTTAGTTTTCTTAAAATATTTGACAGTATTTTTTTCTATATCTAAGAATTGGATACAAAACTACAAAGAGCGTATGGTATACGCTCTTTGTAGGTTATATCCAATTTAATTTATCCTAGATTCTAAGTGGTCAATTGACTTCAAACTCAAAGTTTGTTTTACACCAGCCGAAATCGGATATCCGGTGACCTTTCACACGTTAAAATTTCAAATAGTCGGCGAGTTCTCATAAGGCGTTATATAATTTTTTATTAGTATGTCTGGACTGGCTCGGGAAGTGTGAAACAAGGGTAATTGTAATTGTATTATTCTGTCGTTAATACGTACACAAAAATATATAATTTTTTGTCTTCTTTCTTCTAGAGGTCGTAATAGGTATACGCTATATCATGATCAGACAAATAATAAAACCGTTGGGTGTAGCGTAACCAGAGTAAATATTATAAATTTTAAGTGTCCAACGATTTTATTATTTGTCTGATCAATACCCCAGAAAAAAAAATGAAATTTATTTTTAAGTTAGGGGTTTTGTAATTAATTGATATTTTTCATTCTTGAGTTCTTTTAATGCCTCACTATAACTAACCAGAACTACCCAACCATTTTATAGTAGTTGTATAAAATATCTAATTCTCTATTTTATGGCGGGGGCCATCTTGGATTTAATTTTTTTTATAGTAAGTTTTATTCTACCAATCAGTTGATACCCATATTGACGTAGTTGGGGAAAAAATATGTAATTCGTCATTTATATCACATTTTCTGGCGGCGGCCATCATGGATTTATTTTTTTATAGTGAGCTCCAAGCTACCAATTAAGCTCTTTTATTGATACCCCTATTAAGGTTGTAGTGAACTAATATGTAATCCGCCATTTTGTATCGTCAGCCATCTTGGATATACAATCAGAAAGAATGTATTATATTGTATGTCATCAAGATTAAGAGTGTGTCCCAAATTTCAAATCGGTCCGTCGACAGGAAGGGGATCAAATTCTAGCTACTAAATTTGACCCAAACAAATAATAAACAACAAACAAATAAATAAACTGGTCAAGTTAAGTAAAACCGTTTAAAAACATCATTTTATGCAGTTGTTACATAAATTGCTATTTTATTAGCTTAACCCAAATTTTAAATGGAGTACGCCAATGGGATAAAAACGCGAAAGAATAAAACGCAAAACAATTTATTCTCCCCAGAGAAACATAAGTTCGGATTTTCTAAACTGACCATCCAAAAGGTATTATTTGTTTGAAAGCGGCGTGTGGCGGACATAGTTTTGCAGATTAAATAGAGTCAGCTCAAATTACAGCCAGTAATTGAGTTTAATCTGACCAAATGCTCAGCTTGTGTTCTGCAAGCAACGGATATGTTTTTCTTAATACATAGAATGCTATTAAATATAGTTTAATTGTTTTTAAAGCAAAACTCTAAACAAGATTTATTACAGCATATCGATTCATGTACATGGCTTCAATAAATTATGCACAAATTGCATAAATTGCTCGGTTTTAGACACACCAATTATACAGGGTGCCCCAAAGGAACGATAAACACAATTTAAATAGGACACCGCGTATAATACTGTATTGTAGGAATATCTCAGAGGATTCCAGATGTATCATGTATAATGCATAATACAACGATAAGAGATACAGGGTAGGTTAAATTGGGGTAAATTTGCGTAAATATATGTCTCAAGAATTTAAATATTTGCAGCCATTCCAGAACTATCCGAAAGAAAAAAATGTGAAAAGATTTTTTTTATGTTTATTTTAAGAGATATTTTAGAACCAATATTACCCTATTGCATAATTTTTTCCGTTCTTTAAAATGATGTCAATAAATTTAAAATCCGACGTTTTGTTTTGGACAAGCCATCATCAAATTTGTTATTTAAATGCTATGTTTAGAACCCAAAAATCATCATACACTATTTTATCATTGAAAATTGGTATTTTATGCCGATTGTTGGGTAAAATTTCCGTTTGCAGGTAAGAAAGAATCTATTCATAGGACAGGCTTCAATAAAGTTAATAGAAGTGCTACATTCAATATAATGCTTTATTTTAATACCCTTTAGTAAATGTATGTATGTAAATTACAATAATTCTTGCAGCTTGTTTATTTAATTATGAAAAAGGAAATAAAAATACACGAACTTTTAAAAAGAAATTTTAATTTGTGCCAAGTGTAATTTAAAATTTGTTGTTTTTTAGAACAAGAAAAAACTTTATTTGCACTTACCTGTGTTATTGATTTATGTAAAAAGTGCATGAAAAGATAATTATGATAATAGATAATACCTATTATAACGGAAGTTTGACAGCAAGAGCCGTCAGGCAATTTACAATTAATTATTTTTAATAATTCTTATTTAATTTACCTACTGAGTATCAAATTTTAAATTAGGTAACACATTAACTAAAGGAAGTAATAGTGGAATTTATGGTATTTAAATCTTTTGATTTAGTAAATGTCATTTATGGTTACATTGCATACATTAAATTTTATATTAAAATAAATTCTAGTAAGCATTGACAAATAAAAAACGTAAAACGATTAAAAAAGGTATTTTTTAACACCTTATGTAGTGTATTAACATGGACAACTTTTTCCTATGATAACGATCAAAAAAACAGTATTTTTTAATGATCGTACAAAAATATTATTTTCCAAGTATCGAGGGTTAAAAAAACTATGTATAATTACGTAATAAATATAATACTGGCAAGTTATTGCTATTTTAAGTCAGGGCCGGATTAACTCTTTCGGGGACCCTAGGCTGGAGTTGTCCGGGGGCCGAACAGAAAGAAAATTAATTCCAAAAAAATGTCCTTCCCTGTGTGCCACCCATTTTATCACACGGCGCCCTAGGCTTTAGCCTAGTCAGCCTAGTGGGTAATACGGAACTGTTCTTAGTTATCGTCAAGCTATCCGAGCAGTTGCTAGAAAAACGGTGCTTTTCTTTTTTCTTTTTAAAAATTTATTATATAATTTACATTGATGATAATTATTTAGGTACACGCCAATTAGAAAACTAAAAACCGAAGTTTCGGTGGCAAGTCTGCCACCGTGGTCAAGATAAAATTAAATAGAAATAAAAAATTAAAAAACAAACTATTATTTAGGTTTAAAAATTTTAGCTTTAAGCAAATTATTTAAATTGTTGCCTTTACATTGCATTCCTTTTATTTTTTGAACGGATCAATTTAGAAAAAAACTTTGAGATATAAAAATGAATGCATAAATACCATATTTTAGAGTAAAATTGACAGACGAAAATTTCAGGATGCTGGCTGGGCGCTATCTTGGAAAAAAGTTAAATGGAAAGGGGGCTTACGGCCCATTATTTTAAAGCTCTTAAAAAGTACTTTATAACCCCAGAATATAAAGTCAATACCTTCACCTAATACAAAATGGCGGTACTTTAAAATTTACCTTTAAGTTTTTTTAAAGATATTTTTAATGTTGGTACCGGTGGTAATATACAGGGTACAAAAAAATGTATATATTTTTTCAATGAGGCACCCTGTATATTATATTACCATTAAAAAGATCTTAAAAAGAGCTTTAAGAAAATATCGCATTAGGTACATTTTTATTGGTTTTGAAAATATGCCGTATAAATCAGGTATGTAGATAATTTTTAAAAGACCGCCATTTTGTACTTAGTGAAGGTATTATGTTTATATTTTAGGGTTAAAAAACTCTTCAAGAGCTTTAAAATGATGTGCCACAAGCCCTTACCTTCTATTTAACTTCTTTTCCAAGATGGCGCGCAGCCGCCATCTTGAATTATTCATCTATCAATGTTACTCTAAAATATAGTATTTTTGCATCGGTTTTATATCATAAAGTTTAATTTTTCTATATTAATCCGGGACATTAAAGAAATGCACTTTATTTCATATTTTCCAGACTTGCTTCTGTTTTTAGGGTCAAATATGTTAAACAGCATAATTAAATTCATAAAGCTTATTCAGTGGAAAATTGTTGACAGATTATAATCGCAACAAAATTTATTTTATGTGTACTTCTTCACATTTATCCATTTCTGATGCACATTACGCCATTTACCGCTTAACCAGGTGTAAAGCCATGTTAATCGGTTTCCTTTGCCGGTAGTCGGAACCCTGTGTTCTCACTGAGAATATACTTATTTCTATTAAAATTACGACTTAATATACCATATTTTTGGCTACTTACGGCACCTCTTTAATAAAACTTACATTAAAATTATTTCCGGCCACTTAAGAGGAGATCAGGTATCAGCCACCCTTAAGTAGCCTTTACAAATGTAATTTGTGGAAATTACTCTTATTTTAATATTACCTTAAAAAGGTTCATTTCGGTAAAAATTAAAACTTTTTGTTATGTTTTAACAGAAAAACCGGATACACATAGATATCAAATTTATTGTGTAAAATTACGGTTACAATTGTTCAGAGTAATTATGTATTAGATTTTAGCAAACCAAAGATTTTTTTTGAAAAAATGGTTGGGTAGGTTTTAAAAAAGAATATTTAAAAACGGTTTGTGCTGTCAAACTTCTATTTGTAACAAGTACAGGGTGGCCTTTTCGTTGACCTTTTAGGGTAAAGCGAAAACTAAAAGAGCTAGAACGAATCTAATTGCGCAATCTCGATTTTAATTTTTGAAGCAAATTCAATGATGAAAGTAAATCATGGCTAAGTTGATTCGTTTTGGAGATACAGAGTGTTTTTCAAATTTTGTCAATTTGGCCAGGCACTTGTAACTTGCTAACTTTAAAAATAGCAGATACACGCAATACTATTTGGAAGCTCGTATTTCCGAACCTGTTGGAGAAAATCATTTTCAAATTTGGTAAATACTTATAGGTCTTTAAAATGTGTTTTTAATGGTATTAGAAAATACGAGTGTTTTATTTTTAAAACGCCATTTTATTAAATTGTTAATATTAACAATTTAAATATATCAAATGGTGTATTTTTTTACGGCCTTTAGAAAAACCTTTTTATTGGTAATAAAATATACAGAGTGTTCCATTAAAAAACTCAACTTTGTGTTCTAGCTTTAAAATAAAAGTAAATGGAAAAAATATAGGTACGCCACTAGGTAAAAGTCCCTAAAACTTTTTACTTACATTTTTTCTATCTCTTATATCACGCGAGTTACAAGTGCCTAACCAAAATGACAAAATTAGAAAACACTCTGTATCTCCAAAACAAATCAAGTTACCCTTGATTTACTTTCCAAAATTTAAATCGAGATTGTGCAATCAGATCTTTTAGTTTTTGCTACACCCTGCAAGGTTAACGAAAAGGTGCCTGTACAAAGGTATCACTTTATGTTCTTTTTAAAAATATAACTATTTTTTACGATAGTTAAATAAATCCTTGTTTTTTATCATTATTATAAAAAAAGTAGTCCATTTTGGTGCACTAGATAATGGGCTAAAATGTTACTTTTCTAACAGTTCGATAAATTTTTTCACACTTTGAATCAGTGTTTTGTCAAACACTTGACATCAACTAAATAAAGGTCATGATACCATTATTTTTTAGTTCATGTGTCACAGTGACAGTTTGCGGACAGATTTCATAGAAATTATCAAAAATGAATAATAGTAAGTAATAAGGAAAACACTGAAAGAAAAATCCTAAAACACGTCAATACAACAAATTTTAGTATTAAAATTATACTTGTTCAGGGAAATCTCCTCCCCTCATCAATACGAACGTCAAAAAGTTTAGATGGGAAAGGGGTCAAGTAATTCCTTATCCTAAAGGATTTCAAATTCCCTCTTTTACAGTCTTAAGCTTTCTTAGTTAGTAGAAAAAAATTGGTAAATGTATCTTTGGCGGTTTTAAAGATATTTAAACATTGCGGTACTTTTTACTAACCCAGTATGTAGTATGTGTGATATACTAACAAACCAAATTTTATTTTAACATTTTAAACAATAAACAAGTTATAGGGCTGAGTCACCGGCTAAAGACACTGAGGTTGAAGTATTTTACGAGTTTCTTCCAAGTGTACAAATTAAGGAATTAAACAAGATGACGCGTTTTAATTGAAACGCACTGTATAAAAAATATAGTATGCAACACATATAAAAAGTCCCATAAAATTATCGCACTTGCATGATGGCTTGTGCTCTTAATCCTTTTACTGGCAAAAGAAGTACCACCTTATGCACTTTACATAAATTTACAACTTAAAAATTTTAATTTTTATTAATATAATGTGCAGCAAAATGTATACAATTTTAATAATATGGACACTACTGCTACTACCCAACGTGTCAATGAAATTTTACAACTTACTTACAAGATTTTAGATTTTTTGGATACCGAAATATTACGTCTGGTTATAGGCCATAAAAATGAATGGTTCTCTTTTCTTTTTCTGTCACATCCTTTAACACTCTCTTCGTTTCTCTTTGGGCTTGTAAATCAGACTGCTAACTAGACAAGGCGCCCTGCTAACGAGCTCTTCAAACCTATAATTTGGACCTTGTTGAGGCCGCGCGCTTTGAAAACACCAAAGTTTTGCACAAAAATTAGCCTTATGAGCCTATAATAAGGTAGTCTGGTCCTAAGTAGAGGAATAGTGCGAATTGGAATGAATTAGATCACTAGCGGTGCTAAAACGCCGTTAAAGAAAAAAGGATGATAATAATTGGTAGTAAATCATTTCTTTTGAGGAAAATGTATTAAAAATTATAAGAGAGACGTGCGAAACACCAATTATAATGACACTATTGGTGTTGATTTGTCATTGTATAGAGGTGTTAAAATTGAAAGTGGGTGTTAAAGGAAGTAGACAAATACTGTTATTTTTATCATTAAAATGTAATTTTTAAGGGTGTCTCTTAAAATTAGACTTATTTTTGCTTTTTTCTTGTAAAAAATCATAAAGGTATTAGAAGAATGTCAGTAATCAAATAATAATAAGAGATGTAATTTGATGGTATTTATTTGAGTACACGCCAAATCTGAGCGTTTTTCCTTAAACAAAATAAAGAAAAAAACCCAAGCAACCTTAAAAAACAATAGGTAACCTAAAAAAACTAAAAATTGAGGCACTCTCCTGAATAAAGGCCCATAGACAAAATGTTGGTTTCAAGAAAAAGCCAAGTAAAATGTTGTAAACATCATCATCATTTTATAATAAAGGGATGCCAGAAAAACGTCAACAACGCAGAGCGTTGCCAAATCGCTACAAAAATTTCAGGATTTATAGTTTAAAACATGACGGTTCATTTTAAATGATCTTTAAAAAAGGCCTATCGACCAATAGGCCCCTTTTTAGGGGAATGAATTAACGTTTCGGTGGCATGCCTGCCACCGTTGGCAAGAAATAATAAGTTAAATATTATTTAGATTTAAAATTTTTAAAATTCAATTTTTGGTTTTAGAATATTCTAAAATCGATTAAATGTCAAATGTTGTGTCATAAGTGACATACATAACTAATGCTGGTGTATTTAAAATTTATAATACAAAAAGATGATGAGCTAGGGGCCCCACAGACTACGGTCTTGTACGTCATACTTGCACGACGTACATGTTGGTACGTATAAAAACGAAGTAAAACTGAAGTTTGTGGCCGTTTCGGACTGTCGCACAAGACCAATGAAAGTATTATGATTTCCTTGATATAAGTCCGTGCGGGCTTGTACGACCGACATGTACGTCGTGCAAGTATGCCGTACAAGACCGTAGTCTGTGAAGCCCTTTAGTTGATTTTAATTTTTAATGAAGAAACAAGCAAAAATAACCATGTGTTATTTAAATTAACAGATAATGATGCTACACATTTACCTTTATTTGATAATATGTGGGCACTATTTGGGGGAGGGGGGCATAATTTACATACTCTGTGACCACTGTAATCACTGAAGCCAAGGACTTAAGTCCTAATAACAAAACATAACATTACCCCAAGAACGGAAAACCCTTTAAAATTATTTGTTTAATTCCAGATATATCTCAAAAACGGTTGCCTAAATCAACTTTTGCAAAGTATACCTTCTTTTTTGTAAAATATGGTAAAGAATATGTATTCTTATTTAAAAGTTACATACAGAGTGGCTAAAAAAGTTATTTTGTTTTAAATTTGCGGAAGATCTCCCGCTCCAGACAAATAGTGTGACCATATACCTCTTATTGACAAAATGATTTAAAAAAAACGAAATATATTGTTGACACATTGTACCTGCAAAATCGTCCACTTTTGGACTAAGGTAAGTTAAGGTGGATCTTTATAATTTAGCCCCAGGAATTTGTGGTTTCACACCTTTTACTTATATTTTTTTACGTTTATTTATTATATTTTTGTTTTATTATAAACAAGTGATTGTCTGAAGGTAAAATGAAGCATGTATTTATTGATGTCTTTAATATTTTTGATACACTGTATAAAATGGTACCATACCGAATCGAAGTTGCCGCGACCCAACAACCAAACAAAACAAACGAAAACAGTCCCGCCAACTTGTGATTTAGTATGCGAACAAGTGATTATCGCTACAACGCCTCCAACGCTGCAGGCGCCGCCAATTGTTTAAAACAAACATCACTGTTGTTACTCGTTATTTTAATATCTCGTTCTGTTCCTTTAAAACTGCCCCCGGTTACCGTTCGGTGAATAATGTGCGATTTATCTGCGCATTCGTTCATTTATATATATTAAACATTTGATTTCGATACCGTTTTCTCTCTCTCTATGCACCTAGGAAGCAGTAGGGGTAATAAGGATGGTGAATTTTTTGATTAATCGCCTACCAGGCAAAAATTAATCCGCGCTTTCAATAGGCCGCGTGATGAAGAAATAATCGGGTGTTTTGGTTTTGTTGGGAAAATATTGGTTTTCGTGAGCATTTTAGAGATTTTGATCACCACGTTCTTTATTTAGTAATTTATAGTCATTGTTTTATTTCTTAATTTTATAGCAGCAAGTTGGTATTTGTGTGGCTTAATATTCTTTGTCTCGGTAAAGATAAGTTTATTGGATGAACAAGTAAAGATAAATGTGATATTTACACTAACAGCATAATCGCTATTAAGCACAATGCATTCCAATTGAAACGAGTCACACTAAATAATTCGCATATGTATACTTAGGAAAAAATCCTAAGACACGTCAATTTTCATTTTTAGGAGGATAAATTTTTGTGTTAAAATTTACTTGCTTAGGGTTATCTACTCTCCTTACCAATACATACGTTGAAAAGTTCACATGAAAAGGGAGTTCAAGTAATCCCCTTTTTCAAAGGGTTTCAAATTCTCTTTTAACAGTCTTTGGTTTTTAAACTCGGTTCAATAGTTTCGGAGAAAATTCACTTTAAATACTGGGTCCCTAGCGATTGGCTCACCCCTATAACTTTTTTATTGTTTTAAATATAAAAATAAAATTTGGTACATAGGTACATCAAATAAATGTAATTTTTTTACAGATTTATTTGCTTTCTATTACTTCCGGTTTATCTGGAAACGACCTAAATTTTCTTATTTTAAAAGGGATACCCGGTATAATTTTCCTAATTTATATATAAAATGACGTTTTGAGCATATTTGACATTACATTTGTATTCATGGCACTCTAGATCAAAAAAAAAAAAATAAAAATAAAATATAAATAGGTTAGATACCAAAATGTAGCAAATAGAGTGTTATTGTACTCAGTATGTCATTTTCTTTTTAAATTAGTAAAAACATACCAGGCGTCTTATTTAAACAAAGAAAGTTTAGGTGGTTTTCGGCTAAACTCGAAGAAGTGAAAATTTTCTAAATTCATAAAACAATGCATATTTATGTAATATATCCAGCAACAGAGCTATTTTAAAATAGCTTAAATTAAAATAGTATTTTCTTACGTCACCTATAATTTGGGCACTTTAAATTGATAATAAATACCTAGTAAGTTACTAGGGTTACTTACTCTTTAAACCAATGTAATACGTTTTTGTTCAGGTGTTTCCCAATACCTCAAAAAGCAACAATAATTGTCGTATACAGGTGTGGAAACCAACTGGCCAACAATAGGGAATTAAAAGCATAGGAAATATTGGAGGACAAAAGACGGAAGCGGTGTAAGCGGGGAAGTCCAGGATTCGTTCTACTCGAATATGCGGTGAATTTTAGAAGAGTACATAGTACATAGCAAATTAGTGGAGGGGATTCAATGCATGATTTGCCTATGGCCCACGGTTTGGTTTCCATACCAGTAGTGAATTATTTATTAATAATTTTAAATTCAATAAAGAGTTTAAATTTGTCAAAATATACTTTAAATAAAAAACAATGACATATTGTCAAAATAACTAGTTTTTTTAAAAACCATATTTTAATTTAGAATTTTATATTTGGTAGGTATCTTATAAAGGGACGAAGTAATTTGGTGTATAAATAAACTTGGGACACCCTGTATGGTAAAATTTGATCTTCAAATAACATTAGTAAAAAATATATATACGCAGTCTTATTTCTAATACCCTGTATACCGAACTTCGCGTAATGAAATACAATAATACCCAAAATATAAACAAGCAGGTATTGAATACATCGCTAAAACCAAAACCAATTTACCGCTTTGTCACTATTAATTTTACAACCTTTTCACAACTACCAAAATTAAATAATTTTATGTACTTGTAACGGTAAATCGCTTTAAAGTTAATGTTAATGCATACCTTCATTGTGACAAAAATTAGTATTCATATTCGAATTCCTTTTTTAAACAAAGGTGCAACATTTTGCGCACCCTGTTGCGTGAAGTTTGCATATAAATAACTTGTAGTTCATTGAAAAGAGATAAATAACCTCATTAAGTTTAAAACGAAATGCTCAATTGAAAAACTCCAATAAACTACCAGGATTCACCCTGAAGGTGGGAGTTAGTTATATTTTTCCGCTGACATGATATACATATACCATTATTTTTCCCTGAAGTTTTTTTTTAATCATAATTAAATATAGCCTATAGCACTTCTGAAAAGTGTAGCTTTCCGACTGTAAAAGAATTTTCATAATCGGTTCAGTACTTCCGAAGATTACCTTGCATTAACAAACAAAGTTACAAAATTTACCTCGTTATAATATTAATATAGATTACAGAATTGCAGAGGAACCTTTATTGTGACAAAAATTATTATTCATATTCGAATTCTTTTTTTAAAACAAAGGTGCAACATTTTGCGCACCCTGTTGCGTGAAGTTTGCATATAAATAACTTGTAGTTCATTGAAAAGAGATAAATAACCTTAATAAGTTTAAAACGAAATGCTCAATTGAAAAACTCCAATAAACTACCAGGATTCACCCTGAAGGTGCTAACAAATAACTGAATACAGAGTTGCAGAAGAACCTTATTTATGTTCCTATTAGCCTGCAATATTAGGTTTCTAATAAATTATAAACTTTATAGTTGTATATAAAAAAGCTTTATACCGATGTATATATACTGGGTTACTAAAAAGTAATGCGACCGCTTAAGCTGAGCAAAAATATAATTTTCTATTTTTTTTTAGCATGGGTCCCATTTTAAGTAATAATGTCACTAAACTGACTAAATAATCATATCTTGCTACTAATAATTTGTATGTCCACAAAATTTTGAAATTTAACACATTAAAGTATAGATAAATTGGGGGTAGTATGTTAACAGATATATTTGTTGTGATTTTGTCTAAATTTCAAGAATATTTATGAAAAAAACCAATGTCTTTTTATGAGTCTTATATGATATAGACGACAAATACATGTAAATTTCTTCTTAATAATTACATCTTAAGGATCTAATTATTTGATGTCCATCAATTTGTTTTTCTTATTAAGCCACACAAAACAATAAAAGTTGATACACAAAAGTTATACATATGTATTTCCATGTATTTTTTGACGCCAAATCTGTCACATGACCAAAATGAGGCGTAGGCGAAATTGTATCTCGCGTGGCCCCTTTTGTGGACAAAAACAAATTGTTCAAATGGGAAAGAGTGTCAAGTGAAACCTTATTCTAAAGTGCTTTTTAATAGTTTTTAGTTTTTTAAGAGTAGAATAAGAAATTTACCGTAAATGCATAGGGTGTCTCCCTCTTAGAGCTTTTTATTTCCTAATTTATTTCCAAAACTATCAAGATTAGATTTATACAATATTATACAACAAATAGTTCTTTTTTGTTTACTTTTAAGATTATAATCATAAACAAAAAAAATCATGCATCACTCCTTAATATAAAAAGACCTTCCCATTTCCTAAATGCCCATTACCAATATGAGTGGTATAATAATTACTGTGTTAATAAAACAGAGTAAATTAGTTTTAAAACCCGTATTTTTACCTGAAATTTAAATGTACGGGGTAAATTAACTTTATACAGGATATGTTGAAAATTAAAAGTTCGCACGTAGTAGACAACTTAATTGACTAAATAACAGCTAATAGCAGACGTCACGTCCAAAGCTTCCGAAACTCTATCTTCTCTTTTTTTAAATCTTTCTTTCTGGTACGTTGCTCAATCTCAAACAAACAGCTTTAAGTTCATTTACCTTTAAAAAAGGGCAAAACCAAACTCTAATTCGCGTGTGGAGAACACGCGTACAATTTTCTAAAACGGTTTAGGTAATGTATAGTTATTACACGAAAACATGGAGTTATTAATTTTTGTTTGCGGTGCTGTATTATTATGCAAATACTTTCTAATACTAAAGTAATTATATGATGTTAGAGTTTATTATTACTTTAGAGTACGAAATATAACAATATGTGTGCTTAAAAAAGGAGAAGTCTGGTATCTTTATTATGGACGATTTTTTTCTTATTTTGGTAAGAGTCGTTGTGCGACTGGTGTCAAGGCACCTTAGTTGATTGTAGAGGGTTGTAGCCAGACAGTGCACTTGCTACAGGGATGTCACTGATAGAGCTATTTAATGCTGAAAGATTATGGCTCAGGTGCAGTGATGAATGATACACAACGTATAAAAGTTTTAATTTTCTTAAAATGTTAAATAAACTTATTAATTTTATTCTGGAGAAAAGCCAAATAATATTTTGTTTAAACTGAATCTCCCAGAAAACAAATAAAGCATAAAATCCACCTAGTGAGATTGGAATAAATACATCATGTTTTGTAAGAGTCAACCTTCCATTGATATTTTCTTATACACCATTTAAAGGGTTACCCATTACATACTTAACATCTGCGCAAGGTGCGAATAGTAAAAGTCCATAAACATTTGCCACTTCTCGAAAGTTTTGGCACATGCTGCATGGGGTCATATTTCTCACTGTGCAAATAAAGGGTCAATTTAAAATATAAAAAAAAATAAAAATATATTTTAATTTTGTTGTTGGCCAAATTTAGTTTTGTTCTTAAAATATTTTTAAACAAAATTATTTAGAAAACCATATAAATGTAAGAATGGTATTAGTTCCCGGTCATTAAATATAATCTTAAAACAACGTTCCCAATAAAAGACGTTTTTGCCTCTCTTTTGAGGCATAATCAAGCCTAAAATGAAAAAAAAAATGCTTGTAATTTTTTTCTTTGTAAAAAATTGTTACATATAACAAAAATTTTATGTAAATTAATAACAGAGGTATAAAACACAACGTACAAAACAATTCAGAGTTAATGTACAGAAGTAATTAAAAGTTTGTTTATTTTTTTCAATAGAAATTTAAAAAATAATATTATGAAGGGGATACAGAGATGTTGGTACTTACCATAAATTATAATTATAAAATAAAGAATATAATATTCCAATCTTTAGAAGGACACATGCTATGGAATGTTAAAAAATACCGTAAAATTCTCTCATTTAAACAACTGAAGTTTTTTCTTTCAACATACATACTGAAATGTCTTTGTGGCATCACGTATTAAGAAATATGTTAATAAATGTAAGAAAGTAAAACTATTAGTGTCATCTTTAAATTGTTGTAGTAAGTTGGTATAATAATTAAAAGAAAACGCATCCTTCAAAAAACACAAACATGATAATAATTAGAAAATTATGAAATGACAGGAACGGTAACTGCAAGATATAGTAAAGACGAAAAAACAAAACAAAAGGCCCCATGAAAAGTGAAAAAAGGATTAAATTACATAGGAATATTATGAAATGACATTTTCAGAATCGCTTTTTATGTTGACATTATTAGCAAAACTATGTATATAAAGAGACTCGATTATAAATCGTTTTGATTTATTTTTTCAAAATATAAAACGGACACATTATAGAAATCAAAATTATGTGAAGATGAAATGGCATGTTGACACAAACCAAAATGACCAGGGTTGTTTTTTGAATATTATATTTGTGCTGATATAACCTCTTCTTTAAATACTGACAGCTTTCACCTATATAATTACATTAACTCTTTAAATTGTTTTGTATGTTTTATTTTATACCTCTGTTTTTAATTTACATACAACATTTTGTTACATGTGACAATTTTTTTACCAAAAAAATTACTTTTTTTCATTTTAGGCTTGATAATGCCTCAAAAGAGAGGTGAAACATCGCCAAAATAAAAAATTTTGATGTTTTACATTTTATAGTCTTTTTGGGAACGTTTTTTTAAGCACATAAATATAAGGTTATCTAAATTATTATAAATCTTAATTTTTATAAGAAAAGGCAACTATATTGTTTTTATAATATTTTTCATTTTGCATTTTATTTCGCATCGGTAATTTTAATAAGCAAAAAACTCGACTCAAGATAAAAATGTCTCTTAATTAACCAGACCAAATAATTTTTTATGTATTTAATGTCGTTGCCTGTGTTTTTTTTTATTTAGCCATTAAGAATGATAGGGTTAGTCTATTCCAACATCTTTAACAAATTCAAAAATGTAAAAAAATAGGCAAAAATGTGTATTTATAAAATATTTTAATTAAATTTCAATTAAAACATTATTTTTTTCCGCCATCTTTAAACCGCGATATCTTCCTAATAATCGACTTTTGACCCAACGTTTATAAAACAAACTTCCCTTTATTTTTAACAAGCAATAACCTTTTCCAATTTTTGCATTTGTTTTAAAGAACCCTGTATATTTTAAGCAATAGGCAGACTAGGGTGTGTATCAAATACGTTTTCATATTTACATAAAACTATACATTTATCCCTTTTAAATTTCTTACCTTACAGATACCACATAAATACTGGGTTGTCCCTTTATAATTAAGATCCCCTTCTGAACTTCTAGGACTTCCTGCAGATTGACAAATAATATAAATAATCGCAAATAGAAGCCAAAACTTTTTGCATCTGCCCATCATAATAACCCTTTCCTTTTTACCTGAAGAAGTAACATCTGTATTTTGCCTAAAAATATTAAGTTACTGAATTTGACTTGATTTTGAATTATTTAAACTGATCTAGGAAAAAACTGTTGCAAAATTTTTATATTTTAAAAAAGCTTGCTATAAGAAGGTTTTATAAAAAAAAATAAATATTTTATAAACAAGAAAATATCGGGTAGGTATTCTTAGTTTACTTATTTATGTATATACAGTGAGGTTGTCGGTTTTTCTTTTTGGATAAAAACTATTCTTATTTTTAACCGCTGATTTTTTTATACTTAAGAAAGATACACAGGGTGGACCAAAAATAGGCGACGACCACCAACTTAATTTTTTAAATTAAAAAACACCGATATTTTATTACATTTTTAAATTCTGCATTAAATTCTAACTACTGGGTTAGTAAAAAGTACCACAACTCTTAAATATCTTTATTATCGCTAAGCTACATTTACCAAATTTGGCGTCTAAGACATTTTAAGCATGGAATTGAATAGTGAATAGAAGTCCTTTTTTCGTCTTTTTAAATGCAATGCATAATTCTTTTTTATTGCATTAAGCTGGGAAGGTAAAAATCTAATTTATTTAATAATTTTAAAAATTTTGTGTTTATTAGTTGCCTGGGGGTGGCCTAATACACCTTAAGCAAAATGAACCTTAGAGTCTAAATATCATTAAAATCATATTATCATTAAGCTGTGCTTATCAAATTTGTATTTCGGGTTTTTAGGCATGCCTAATTAAACAACTAACCAGCACTGTTGCAAGGTTTTCATGAAAATGTGGTGTTTTGTATGTTTCGGCAACAGGTAAATTGAATTTTGAAAATTTTGAGTTTTACTAAAGTTGGCATGCCCATTTCATTGCAATTTAAATTAATGGGGCCTTTTTTTAAATAAAAAAATATTTTGTCCAAAATTGGAAATTTTGGCAATAATTCCAATATCGCTTTTTAATTCTACTTGCCCAGAAACCTCCAAATGCCGACTTTTGTTAACCTAAGTGAAGCGGTTTTAGCATAAGCGTAGTCAGATTTTTTTTTAGTGCGGGGCGGTAAAGGAAAACTTATAATATTTCTTATTTTTATATATCCCTTTGCTTTCAATTATTTATTATTTTTAGATTTTACTTCAGAGTGCAATGATCAAGCTTAAACAGTTAATTTTAGGTCAAGTAGCCATAAAAAAATGAAGTTTATATTCTTTTAATTTTTTACGACATCTTCAGACAGGGTAAAAGTTTGCCAAATCCTATTTAGGATCATACCTTCCTTTTTCTTTTTAATGGAACGAAAGGTTTTTTCCAAAAGCATTTAATAAATTCAAAACCATCCATTAACTAAATGATAATATGGATAAAGGCTGTATCTATTGCTTAATTAAATTAAAACCCTATTAACGCCTAGGGAGACCATATAGTGACACCAAGAGGCCATAATTAAAAAAAACTAAAATTTTATATGTATTTTTATCTCGGATTAAAGGCTAAAGGGCCCACATATGACCACCTACTTTCTGGTAGTTTTAATTATATTTTTCATAAATTTTCGTTAAATTACCTTTATTTGTACTGTTTTATATCTAAAATTAAATTAGGTAACTCACATTTAAAAAAGGCAATAATCTATGCTTTGTTTTTAACTTGATTTTAACTTAAGGCTATAGGATACTGCAACATAGTTTTTGATAGGTAAGGCTGATCGTCTCTTTATAGAGATCATTTTAAGTTTTTAGCAGTTTATAAGCAAATATTTTAACATAAAACCGGTAATTTAAAATAAGAAAATTTTGCATCTGCTTTTATGTTTGCTATGATGCGTGGGTGGATGTTTACTTAAGTTACCAAAAAATTGTTACCGAAAGCTTCTATCAATGAATACTTTGTTAGTAAGTGAACTAGTTTATTTTTCGTATTGGGCGTTTTTATTTACAATGTGTTGCATTACATAAGAAAAAACTTATACTCTGTTCACTATTAATTGAGAAAAACACCTGAACAAAAAATATACTTCATTGGTTTGGAACGTCAGTTACCCTAGTTACCACAATTAAAAAATGTATTTTATTGGTTTAAAACTGCAGTAACCGGAGTTACTTGATAGGTATTCCTTATCAATTTATAGTGTCCAAAGTATAGATAATTTACCAATAAGAGTTCTTAAATATCCAGTGTGTCCATATAAAACTTTTATAAAGCAAGTAAAGATAGTGACGGTTTTATTAAAAAAAAATTAGAGTTTTATTTAACATTGTTGTAGGCTTTATTTGGTCAACACTTTAATTTGGGTAGTTTTTCAAATAGATTATTTATATTCTTTAGGAGATTAACTGACTTTGCGTATTACGGTCTATACCCAATGATTTCATGAATAAAACGGATAGCTATTAGAAACTGGTCCCTACGTATTTTCAATAGGCCTGCGCGAGAATTTTTAACCCCACACTGGGAGGTTTACAGGGTGCACTTGCACATGCGCAGTTATCCAAATACTTTGGGTTTTTATGGTTCAAAAAAGGAGTTGGTGCCAATGACAAAATTTGCAGTATTTTGATAAATCTAGTGTTTACAACACTGAAAGCATTTACTTCAACAGAAACAGGACCATACTCGTAATTTGGGATTTCCCGATCGTAAAATCGACCAACGCCGCGCCGCGCCGTCGGCCAGAATAAGTAATTTGGTGATCGTTTTTGGTTGGTTTCTGTGATTTTCCCTCATATGTTTGCAAAAACGGAACTAAATCATAATTTGTTGTATGGTGTTGCTTTGCAAAGTCAAAAAGCCTGAATTCCCTATTTCAGATAATATAATGTTTACTTATCGGGTCCACAGCCGATTTTTATATTATTTGTTAATTTGTGTTTTTTTAGGTTTGATCACAAATCTGAGGTCACGTTTGCCCTAAGCCTAAAAATATAAACAATATTTCAAGCATCTACTGGCTATTTATAAATTTGACGTTTTTTCATAGTTGCCGTTTCGGTGCCGCTCTCGCCACAGTTTGTAAAGTGTTTATAACTCTCTTTTTTCAAATGGAAGAAGGGGGCTCGTTAGAATATCCTAAGGGATCATTTTATTTTGAATTATTCGGTACCATATAGGCGGAATTTTGAAAAGGTTTTTATTGTAAAAGCATTTAATAATTTTTTTAACCCACCATTGTGTTACAATGGTGGGTTAAGGATTGTGATGGATTGTGACCAATCCATCCAAAATTTTGTGAAATAACGATATACCAAATATCATTTTTATATTTGAAAAGTTAAAAAAGTTATAGGGTGGAACAACCTGCTAGAAACACCCAATATAAACCTATAATAAAATGTATAATTATGTTATCCAGCAAACAAAATTATTTGGCCTATTTTCTTTATAAATAGAACCAATACAAAGTGTTAAAGCCGGTCCTGTTGATAACCTGTGATCAGCTATTGATTATTTTCTAGCAGGCTATAAAACCTCATTGCGCATGACCGTTAGCACCCTGCCTGAAGCCCATTCAAGGGTAATTCAGATTTTCGCTGCATTCATCCATATTATTCTTTAAATCATTGTCTATACCTTGAAATCTCTAGCTATCCCATCAGTCGAAAAGCTAAAATAATACTTAAAAAATAAATAAATCTCTGCCTTATTTATTAGAACCCCACATATACCACATACAATTCAGAAATACAGATTAAAAATTATAACGCCCAGTCTTCCAATTTTAGGATAATTATTTACGTTGTTCACAAGGCAGTAAAAATTGTACCTCATCACTTCTGCTCAGTAAAACCGGTAGGGATGCACGCCACCCATTGACAATCTTTCAAAGTTTTTAGAATAGTTGTGTTTCTTGATCTGACTTGAACAAAAGCACTATATACTTAGCGGTGTTGCTTTAATGGAGACTTTTAGACTTCTAGTCATTTTGTACATTCAGGGGTCCTCTTTTGAACGTCTTTATTAAGAGAAACAGACTGATAATAATTGACATTGTTGTATTCATGTTTTGATTTGATTTGTTATGTGATTTGGAATGAAGAGAGATTAAAATTTAAGTGGTGATTTGATTACCAATAAAGAATGATCCATTTCTAATTTATAATAGCTTCAGAAAAAGTGTGAATTTTAAAATTAATGATAAAAAGAAGAAAAAAATTGTCGCAAGCATTAAATTAAAATTAATAGTAATTTATGTAACAAATGTAAAACAAAAATGGTAAAATGGTAGCACCAACCGACAGGCGAGTGCTGCAATCTTATAAGTTAAAAAAGACACTTTATACATGTGTTGCCCGCTATAAATTTCAATTTCCCAATCATTTTAATGCATTATTAACAATTTAAAATAGTTTTCGGAAATTTTATCTAAAAACTTGCAAATTTTAAATTTAGTGACACATAAATTAAAAAACTTATGATGAAATTTATACTAACTTTATGTTTTGGCCTAATGGATATTGCGTGTACTTCATTGTTATATTGCATACATTCACATTAAAATAAATTCTGGTAAGCGTTTAAACATAACACTTACTTAAACTGTTACATTTATGGTAACGATTAATAAACTGCAACGGTCGTAAAAATATACTCCCCAAAAAATATTTCATAACCTCGGGTTTTTCTAAATACTCATCTTAATTAGGTAAAGAAAATGTGAGTAAAAATATAATTTAGTTTCAGATGTAATTACTTCCTTTTAACAGCACACCAAACAGGGCTATTAAAAATAATTCATTTTTTCAAAAACTTTTAATCACCCTTTAGCATGTATAGTCGACAGCTCTAAAAGTTATATATTATTATTTATTTAGACTGCATGCTACCCATTTAAAGGCGGGGCAAAAATTGCCCCAACCCCTCGGCAAATACCTATTTGTCTTTTTGTGAAAAAAAAAAATAAAAAGCAAAATGAGTTTCTCGCCTTTTAATTCGCGCCCTTTTCTTCCCATCATTTGGCGCCCCGGAAAAACTGAATACTGGAGACCAAACAAAAAGGTCCTTGCCTCTTTTTCCCTTCACGTCAACAATCCGAAAAAAAGGTCCCCTTGCCTCTTATAATCACGACTTATTATAATTCGTACACCCTCTATACGACTGCCAATCTCCAATTTGCCGCCTCTTGAAGGTGGCACCCGGGGCAGACACCCCGATTTTGCCCCCTCCCTATATCCAGGCCTGTCTTTAAAGCGATATTTTTTTGACTAAAGAGAAAAAACAACATTGGACTTACGGTCCACACTTTTTTACATTTTTTAAATGCATTTAATTCACTTTCGTATTTATTAGAAAACAAAAAAACAATATTTACCTAAATCGGCTACCTTTCATGTTCTTTTGTGTATACTGCAAAAATCGTTTACAATCCTTTTCTTGAGAAGTCAGTAAACATTCCTTTTACCACTTTTGTTACCCTTAGAACCTTCCGAAAATGTACCCGGCGCCACCAGACTAGGTGGGGTGTCTCAAAAAACGGTCTTCTCGAATAAAATTATATCAAAACGGAGCTTTTAAGCCATTCATATTAAAGAACTCAAACTGTGATTTCTAAACATTTTGGATTAGTTTCGGTAATACTAATATGTTTAATTAGTGTTGTTGATAGATTTAATTATTTTTTAAGTTTCAAGTATGCATTATTAACTGGGTTATATTATCTATCCTAGGGCGATTTAAATGAATAATACTCTAAGGGAAAGATTTTCTATGTTTATTTAATCAAAAATTATATATTTTAACCAATAATTTCCATAGATTTATTTTTTAAGACCTAAAAATATACCGTATTTTTTTAGTTTTGTTTTTACTCTCTAAATAATCCAAAAATTTAGTTTTTTAACTATACAGGGTCATTCAAATTAAGTGTTTGCAATTATTCTGTTATCTGTTATTAGTCAAAATACATCACCGTTTAAATTCGCAAACTAGCAGATTTTTTAAAGCTTTTTTAAAGATTGGCAAAAATAATTGACAATCGTGTTTTTAAGTTATAAACTAAAATACCATTTTTTAAAAAAGAAACACTCTATATACTCCTTAGGTTTGCACCATATGAAAAACTTGTTTATTTTAGATCTAACGAAAAAAAGTTATTCTCTATAAAAAGTTCTGCATGGTAAAAATGCATTAACTAAATATGTTTTATTTTTCATTGGTATATAAAAAATATCTCTAAAAATAATAATTTTGCTTAAGAGGCTAGTACCTTTATTTTTCATAAAATTTAAAATTTTTGTAAAAAAATATGCTAAGAATTTTAGGTAAATGCAAAATATCCAATCTTGTTTATTTATTCGAAAGAACTTGTTCTCTTTGCGATTTTAAGCATTTGGATGACTTTTTACTCTTTTGACAGTTGTTTTTAAGCTTCTTTTACACATTACATTTTAAAATAATTACAGCGTGTCTTTGGAAGTTATTACCAAATGGAAAACATTTTAACTATTAACTTTACGAAAAAAGTGTCTCGGTTTAATAAAAGTCCTGCTTGATGAGAAAATACATTTCCACAAAAGTAATTGTATGTTGGATGTACAGGTTGGCTTAAAAAGACTAGTTTTCAAATTAACTTACAGAATATTTCCTAGCTACAGTACAAAAAGTTTCCATAGACATATGTCCGGAGTTGCTTCCTATCTGAGATAAGGTGTTAATGTTTTTAAAAAGTCTATATTTTATAAATATCCTTAATACCCTTATATCGATTTGGTTGAAATTTGGTATGTTTGTTTGACGTAATTAAGCGCTTGTAAAGATCTAACTAGATTTATTTTATTGGGTCTAGTGGCGTCTCAGTGGGCACCACAGCCAATATTATCGGCAGAAAAATGTACGACACTGGCTTTTTATGTTGTTTTTATATTTGTTTTTTATTCAGCAACTAAAAATACAACTAAAAATACGACTATATATTTTTTTGGATATGGCTTTTTATAAAGATACTTAGAAAATACCGACTTAAAAAAATAATAACACCCTGTATCTCAGAAACAAAGCAACTTCAGACATTTCTTTATGGGAGCATTTCTTTATGAAAAAGCATAAAAAATTCACCTCTTAATGTTTTGTACCGCAGTTAGGAAATACTCTGTATTTTATTTTAAAAACATTTTTTTTTAGGCCACCCTATACGTCCAACATAGAAATATTTTTGTGGAAATAGATTTATTAAACTTATTAAACATGACTTTTTTTTATCAGAAGTCACCTTTTCCGTAAAATTAATAATTAAAAAGTTTCCCATTTGGAAAAAACTTTCAAAGACACGTGTATATGCACTAATGTATAAATTTAAATTTTCACCATTATCACATTAAAAAAACTATTCTTGTAAATGGGCAAGTTTGCATATTTACAGGTAATTTTTAGTTTGTTACATGTTTTATTTTAACAAGTTTCGATATTGTCAAAAATACCGGTAGTTTCCTTGTAAGCAACATTTAGATTTTTATGTTTTACCCATCTATTATTGATCTGTAATACCTTAGAAACGGAATATGTTATGGTAGCAATAATACCTGCTATCACACCCTAATGCACTAATATGGAATTTTATTGCTTATCCAATTTTATTTCTCTCACAATAAAGATCAAGTTTATACAAAAATAATTTTTCTTTAAACAATACTAAAAATTAAACTTTATTTTCAAAATAAAAATTACAATTAGACCTTAGGGTGGATTACCTGGTCCAGAGAGAGTTCGGACTGTATTTTTCCGACTAAAAATAATAAAGTTTGTTAAACATATGTATTAAAATAAAATCAATAACTTACCTGTTCCTGAAAATATGCCATTAAAACGGTTTCGGTTATTTGAAGAATTGCGTTCGCATATTTCCAAATACCAAATATGCCATACTCCCGATCATACTGTTGCCTTGATTTAACTGGCAAAAGATTTCGGTCGCTTTTATGGCCTTTTCTCTTATATTTTGTGGAATTTCTTCCATTTTGAGTAAATCGTTAAATAAAAATGCCAACTGACTAACTGATAGAAACATCAAAGTCAAACTTAACACCAGTCATTATCTACTTACGTATACAGGTACAGGTGCAACTTATTTTTTATATTGCGAATAAACAATGTAATTAGTCGTTGAAAAACTCTTTTTGGGTAAAACATAAAGCATTGTATGCACCACGGGCTTTACTGGACTATAATGCCCATCAGGTCGATATCTAGCCGAAATTTCGACCTTCAGGGCATTAGTCCTAGTAACGCCCTTGACACATAAATAGCTATTAAGATACTTCGTATACTACTAAAAAAATATATCTGATGGTTGTATTTTAGATTTAAGATCATGCGAAGCATTTCATGAAGAATAACTATTTTTTTTTGTAAATTTAATATTAAAAAGTTTTTTATATAGTGCGAACTTAAGTAAACACACTTTATTTTATCTCTACTTAAAAAAAGTCCATGTTTAAATGTTCATTTTTTAATAGTTTCGAAAATATTGTAATTGGAGTTTAATTGTAAAGGAGCATTTTTAAAATAAAACACTCTTTATATCAAGGTATTTTACAGGACAAAACAAAATATTGCAATTTATATGTCTATCTCTTATGGTTTTGGAAAGACGAACATCAAAATCTAAAAGTAGTAGATAAAATCGTCATTTTATGTACGGCACTTAGTTTGGTGCTTAGATTTTAAAGCTGCAGATATAATGGAAATTTTGCTTTGCTTTCTCTGTTGTTGGTCCCGTTGCAAGACGATTAACCATCTCTCCTCCTTCCGGCCTACGGTTTTCAGGGCTTCGTACGTGGAAAATCTGGATGGTCGAGCTTTCCGCTCCCAGAAATCCTGGTTCAAATTATTCAAATATTTACTTTTGTTCGATACGAAATAATAATTGATTCAATGCATAAATTGTAGCTGTCAATCCAAAAAACTGCTGTTTTTATGGTTAAAGAAATACTATTTTGTCAAATTTTAAAGTGACTCGTAAAATTGTAGCTTTAAGCTATAACAGCTTAAAAAGTGGGAAATTTAAAGAGGTCCACAGAATATTTTTATTAATAATTTATTTAAATGTAGATGTTTGACGACCCCGTATATATTTATGTTGTCACTGAAGCAGAGAAGGTATCAGTACACTCGCATATAAATAACTCGAAAAAGTAAATTGGGCAGATGTTTTCGTACTACCACATTGCCACCATGGCCGCTGTAGAAAGTAGTTCTTTTAGTACGCACACTTTTAACGTCTTAGGACTTTTTAATGTTCTGTTATTTTTTTGATTAATAGAATGATGTTAACCTATTTTAAAGTAAAGGTCACTGGAGTGAAATATGATCCACATTTTTGTTATTTACTAAACTTAAGTATATAGTATATAGGTAGATATATTTTAGCAAGTATGAGTAATTTTTGAAATAAAGAAAACTTGTTTTCTCTTTAGTAAAAAAGAGTCGTTATACACGAATTAAAAAGTACACTTTAAAAAACGGATAACAAACATATACAAGATGTCCACTAATTAATGTTAGGTACACAGAAAAACCACATATTCTCTATGCAAAAATAAAGAAGATTTTGATAGGACAGGAGGATAGTTTGTACCCGGTTAAGTACTTTTAAAAAAACAAAAATATATCCATCAGAACTTGTTAAGCGCGTCAGATTAAGATAGGGTAAGTTAATTACATGCTAAACAGTGTATTTTCCACTAATTTGACAATTTGAAAGTAACAGAGGGCTACAAAAAAAGGTCAGCTTTAGCCACAACTTTCGACATACTGCGTTATTTATATATTATAATTTTTATTTTTAAAACTGGGAGTTGTTTCGTTAGCACCTTTTATAATATTTTAAATAAAAATAGTTGTTTTTTGTTAAATTGTTTTTAAAACAAGAAAATATTATCGAATACGTGGTGCTTGTTTTAATATTCAGTATTTTAAAGCAAATACTGTAAAATAGCTTTACTTAGAATTCGTTGATTTAATTTAAAAAAAGAAACGAAATATTAAATAAGTTTTTTCTAGGATCGTTTAAAAAAGTGCGGATATCATAAAGAAAAGGTATTCCATTTAGTACACTATATAAAGTGTTAAAAAAGTTACTTATTTTACCAAGTTTTTTTAAACCTTAAATTATTGTTTTGTTTTCATGCTGAGTAGAATTTATTTTAATATGAATTTATGCAATGTAACAGTAAACGCGACGTCAATTAATCAATAGGAGTAAGTTAAAATGGGGGTTACTGCACACTATAGCTCAGGTCCTCAGAGTAGCTTTCCAGTTACTAAAATTTTTCTGCGTCACGCTCCAGGGCTTGAAGGGTCTTGATCTGCTATAAAAAGTTAGTCACTGAAACGCATCATTAGACAAGAAAAGAGAGATAACTTTAATAAATTTAAAATTTTCGTTTTTTTTTTAAATTCTTTTTGGCTTTATAATAATATTCTCTTTTTAATATCTAATTCCATTTTAAACAAATAATTTTAAAAAATCCATCCTTAACCATAAAAAACACGTTTGAAGCACAAAAACCAAAGAGGGGTTGGTGCATGAGGAGCAAGGGGAAAGAAAAACGAAGTAGTTCAGGTGCATAAAACTTTCCGGGACCGCTCTATATGCGTCCCTGAAAAGCCACTCACGTCACGTGAGGCTCACGGTCCACTGAAGCCGCGATAAAATATACTCGCCATGTTTTTCTCGCGAATATTTTTAAGGAACCGTTAGCAAACCTTTCTCTTTTACGGGGTTTAACAGACTCAAAAGTGATCTAAAGGTATAGCAATGATGTGTATATCGACATTTGAAATTTTTCAAATTATTTTTAATATTATTGAGTATACTATGGTCCTACCCAAGCTGGATTGAGCGTAGGTTGATCGTTCTGTGTAAAAAATATACAAAATTCTTAATCGTAAGCGAAACGAGGCCTGAGCGCCTAGTATGCATTGACCTTAAATTTTGTTATTACTTCTTTTAGCTTATGTGTAAATTTAAAAAATTGACAGATGGAAGATACATTTAATATATTGTCGAGAAGTAATATCCAAAATAAATTTAGATAAATCAGATATTCAAATTATTAAGCTAAAAACGGTAGTAGAAAAATATAGTATGTAACACATGCAAAAAGTGTGATTCAAACTCATGAGATTGTCGGATTTGTAAATAAGTAGTACCTACTTTATGTACTTTTTACATAAATTACTTAACTGCATTTAATTTGGCAGAAAATCTGTTTACCTAACGCAAAAACCAAAGCTTCATATACTTCATAGTTACTCTAATACTCAAAGAGGTTTTAAAAATGGGACATTCAATCTATAGAAAGTAAGAAGTGCGGTAAGGTGGATAGAAAACGTGGATGACTAGCTTTGATGATTATTTTAATCAAACTTGAAAAAACTGAAATATGTTTAAAAAAACATACTTAAAACAAAGATATAGGATTAGGATACGAAAATAATTAAACTAAATTAAAGCTATTGAAAATTTAAATAAGGCGACTTGGCAACGTTGCAGTTGCAAATTTAGGACATTTGATATTTCATAATCAAGTTTTGCTTTCGGTTGTAGCACTTCATATTCTATTTTTAAATAATTTTTATGGTTTATGGGATGAATGTAATAAAAAACAAGAAAACATTTAGTCTACCAAGTTTAAGTCAGTTATTGTTGATCTGCAGTTCAAGTCTAATTAACGAAGAACTTACGCTTTATGGCTTTATGTAAAGTATTTCGAAACGCAGAATATTATCCTGCATTGTGTTATTTAGGTTGTCAGACAATAATGCCTAATATTTTTCGTGAAAATTTAATAACTAATCAGGTAGTTTCTGTAAATATTCTTCGTCAAATTTAATCTAGATACCCATTTTTATTAACTAATTGACCGACTTGCAACACTGTGCTCCTTAATTTGAATTCCCTATAGTCTTTACACGCTAGTAGAGATAAGGCACCTACGATATATTGGGTTTTTAAAACAACGCAAAAACAAAAACAAAAGTTTGCGTCTAATAACAGAGTGAAGATCACACATCAACACCTCCTGACACACTTTGAGGTATCCATCTGCCTTGCAGGATGAAATATTAAAATATAGGAGAGTATTTAACTACACGCCTATAGAAGCAGTTAAAAGTTAAAGCGGTGCTTTACCACATAATAAGCGGTTAGTTATAAATCAATGAGAGGACGACAAGATCAGTAGTACCAAAAATATTCGGGCTTGGCACAAGTAAAAAAATTAAATGTTGCCAGTTTATTTTAAAGCACATCTTTTCAACATGTCATGATAAAATGTAAACCCAAAATAGTAATTTATGTAACAAGTGCATAAAGTGATACTTTTTTACGAATGGGATGTTTGACAGCACGAGCCTTTAGACGACTGCACCAATCTCATCAGTAAGAAAAAGACACTTTGTGCATGTGTAACATACTAAATTTTTTCCACGGCAGTATTAAAGTTTCCCAAACCACCATCTTACTACATGACTACATGTTTTGTTTATCTAAAGTTATTAATTTTAATTTTTGCAGCACACCCATTATATTGCTACAAAAAATCATAGTCTCATTATTTTTTAAGCGACAATAATTATCCTTTTCATAACTATGCATTTAATATTTAATTTTAGAAAATTGTATGTACTTTTGTAGAAATAATACTAAAACAGTATAAATTCCTTTTCAATTTCTTAGTCATTCAAATTCAATATTACTTTTAATTTTCAGTAATATCTATTAAATTTACTTGCAAACTGTCACATTTTAAAATTAGTGACACATGAACTAAGAAAAAAATAAATGACGAAATCAAAGGTAACTCGACCGTTTCGTTTAGTTGATGTCGCGTTTACTGTTAATTTCTTAAATTCATATTTAAGTTTATTATGGTAGGCATTGAAACAAAACACTTATTCAAAGTATGACAAAAGCTTCAAAGTGTTAAAAAAGTTACTTTTTTAACACTTTATGTAGTGTTTTAAAATGGAGTACTTTAACTTCATGTTAACGATTTAAAAAACAGCATTTTTTAACGGTTGTGGAAAATATATGTATTTAAATATCGTATCATCTTTTTAATTCTTTGTAAGCTTAAATCATGTCACTTGTAATTTACAGATATATGATTTACCTAATTCTGATTCATCTATTTCTGATTTCTCTGACCTTATAAGGTTTTGGCTACGATATTTTGCTAAACGCAAATGCTATTTTGTGCCACATTAGGAAAATCCTTTTAAATTTTCCGTAACTTTTGATTTCTATAAAGTGTATCCCAAGATAGGTGTTACAAGAGGACAAATGGACTAAATATTTTTGGATTTTAAATCGATATTTTGAGATAACTGGTCGCATGATCTAAAACTAAGAAATACAAAATTTTATTTTGATTAGTATATATACAGGGCGAGTTATAAGTAAAAATATGAGAAATGCTCAAGAGTTAAGTAATTTTATTTTTATAAATAGAACACAATTTTATAACTAAATATTGTGGAGAATTAAGTTTTGTATTAAAAAGTTAAAGCATTAAAGAAAGAAACATATTTTGTCATTCTTTTTACATGTTTTGCATTATAACAAACACTCGACACAAGAAAGCGAATTTTACACAAATCCCTAATATATATATATATATATATATATATATATATATATATATATATATATATATATATATTTTAATTTGTTTTCTTTTTGTCCAGTAATTAAATGTTTATGCGTTATGTAGAAAAATGACAAAAAGTAAATAAAAATAAAACGTAATTTTAAGATTTTAATAGCCATATTTCAAAACTGTAAGAGATAAGCAAAGCTCTTTAAAATATATATTTAATGGTAATTTAATATGCAGGGTGTTTTAATTAAAAAATGCTAGTTTACAATCAAATTTCTAAGGATAGCGATATTTCCGAAACTATGAAAAATTGGACTTATCACATGTAGACTTTTTTTAAAGGACTTTTTAATAGTAATTAAATACACAAAGTGTTTTGTTTAAAAAAGGGTATTTTTCTGTATAACTAAAAACTCGATTGTCAATTGTTTTTTTCAATCTTTAGTCTTAAAGAGCATTAAAAATGCAACTAATTTAAACTATTTCGAATTTTAAAAAATACCAAAATTATTATTAACGTACACTTAATTTAAATTACCCTGCATATTACTGGTAAAAAGTAAAGACCAACCAATATTTTATTTGTCACATAAAATATGTAGGCACCAAATCTTGCCGAAGTCATCTTATTGATTTAAAGAGTAAAAACCGTTTAAGGACTGCTGACTCGCGATAATACTCCTACATACAATAAAAATATAAAGGAGCCCAAAACAGTGCTCTTAGGTGTAATAATATGCACATGTATTCATTATCTGTTATTAGTTACGTCGTACGTTACAAATTCATGTGTAAGCGCTAACAAATTACCATGGCACTATTAAAAAAATAATTACCGGTTTCGGCTTTCTTTGTATAAAGGTGTGAATTTGCACGGCTTAATTTTGGAGAATCATATAATATATTTGCGTAAAACTTATGCGTGCATTTTGCTATAATATACACTGTATACAGGGTAATTTAAAATTTAGCGTTCGTTATTGGTCACTTTGGTAAAATTATGAAAAAGAATCCTTGATAATTAATAGGGGTTTTTAGTTAAATAGTAAAATATAGATTTTTAATGGACCACGCTGTATACAGCAAGAATCTAGTCCCACATATGCGCAACGTCTGCATTTTTTTACATAACTTAAATGTCAATGTGACAGCTGGGCTTACTGTCGAAATATTTTTTTAAATGGAAAGGGTGGTCGAATGATACCTTATTTAAAAGGAATTTTTGTTCTCAATAATTTATTAATTTAAAATAACTATTTTCAGTATTTTCGACTAACACCATGTTTGGTCCATTAAATGTCATTTTTTTTTATCTTTGGACAAACCACGAGGGCTAAAAGACTAAATACTAACGTACCGTGGGTGTCTTAAGCGAGGTAAGAGGGAGTTTGTTGACACGGGACTTAAATACTTGAAGATTTGGGGGAAGGAAAGACCTCCGCGGGCAGCAGGTTCCACAACCTAGAAACTCTAGGGATAAAAAACGAACAAAGTGGGAAGTTCGGGGCCTGTCCAGTTGTACCGTATAGGGATGCATACGCGCGGAACCACGAGTTTCTCTGTTGGGAACCGTAAGTGGAGGAACTATACTGGACAATTCTTCAGAGCAGAAGCCATGGAAGTACCTATAAAAAGCGATAAATCTCCCACAGCCCGACGATGTGCAAGAGAGGGAAGCCTTTCTGTAAGTGAAGGATCATTAATGAGACGAATAGCTCTTCTTTGAATAGAATCAAGAATGCTTAGGGTTGTGGGGGACGCCATGCCCCAGATATGAGAACAATATTCCAAGGGAAGTCAGATTTGGGACACATATAAAGTGTATAAATTAGAAGGGGAAAAATACTTTTGGCTCGAAAGAGAAATCCAAGCTTTTTGAAGCTGCCGTGGCTATAGATACAATGTGTTTATGCCAGTTAAGGTTACTTTCAAATGTGACGCCCACAAGATTAAAGGTGTCTTTGCTCTGTAAAACTTGGCCGCTCATAAGTAGAGGATGAGTATTTGATGACTCTTTTCGCGACAAGGAACATGATTGTGTTTTGGATGCATTAAAATGGACGAGAGTTTTAGCGCCCCAATCTAATATTAAATTAAGATCCTGCGAAAGAGATATCTGCATCGCTCTGGGTTTGTTTTCCAAGTCAGGTTTAGTAATGGGTTTAGGAACCTGAAAACTGGAGTGAAGGGTACTATCGTCGGCGAAACTATGAATGGAATTAGTTGTGGACGAGAGAAGGTCGTTGATGTGAAGAAAAACAATGTTGGTGCCAGAACTGAGCCCTGAGGGACTCCAGCATTTACATGATGAAAGCATGAAGAATGGCCGTCCACAATAACTGATATACGACGATCAGATAGATAACTAGAGAGCCAAGTACAGAGTTTAGTTGAAAGACCATAGGAGGGAAGTTTATTAAGAAGTGCGGCATGCCAGACCTGGTCAAAAGCTTTGGATATATCAAGAGCAACGATCTGGGACTCACCTAGAAACTCAAGAGACTTATTCCAACAGTGTGATACGAAGGAAAGAAGATCTGCTGTAGATCTTTTGTGGCGAAATCCATACTGTCTGTCATGCAAAATTTTGTGTTTTTCTAAGTACTTAACAATTTGTGAATTAAGTAATTAGTTTTTCCATTCCCTTACAAAGAACTGAGAGAATTGAAATTGGTCTATAGTTAGATGGAAGAGATTTATTTATTTCTTGGGAATAGGTTGAACACGTGCAGCTTTCCAGCTTTCCGGAAAGATACCGGTGTCGTAAGAAATTCGAAAGAGCCGAGTTAAGATTGGTGCAAGTTCTGGAGCACATTTTTTTAAAACGATTGCTGGTATGCCATCCAGCCCAGACGATTTCTTGGTGTTAAGGGAAGAAAGAATACGCTTAATGTGTTTTACCTTAAAAATAATATCGGGCATTTTATGAGGAACTGGGGTAAACGCTGGAATTGGATGGTTTACGGGAGGGTCAAGGGTTGAATTGGCAGCAAATTGTTTTGCAAATAATTCTGCCTTTCCTTTAGCGGTAGAAACAATTTCATCTTCCAAAGCTAGCTCATCTATTATTATTTCATTAACTGCTTTTTATTACTCGCGTGCGAAAAAGTTCACTTTTCCGCGCCCATTTTAGTTTTGAAAGTGTAACTTTTCCGCACCACTTTTCCACACTACTTTTCCGCACCAGTGCAAGTCGCAATGAAGAATTTTTATACAAGTAGCGTATTAGGTAGTATTGTGTGAAAATAAAAAAACAAAATTTACCGTCCGTAAAAATACCGTTTCTAACACGTGCCGAAAGTGTCTTTTACGCACTTGACTACTTGTCCGAACTCCGCTACGCGTCGTTCGGTCAACTGCAGTCGCTTGCGGAAAAGTGGCGCTTTTACCACTAGTTAGGAAATATACTATTTTAATACTGCTTTTTAAAATCTTTATTTAGAATTGGTTAGCTTTGCCGAAATTGATAACTACTTTAAATTCATCTTGATATTGACATTTATCAGGTAAAATAGTGTGCTATAGAAAGTGAAGGTCATATTATGAGAAGCAGTATTAGTAATTTTAATTTAATGAGTACTCAACGAAAGGTTTTTAAATTGGAGAATGCTTTTAGAATAAAAATATATTCAAAATAAAGTATAACTTGACCACCCTTTTCATTAGAAAAATAATATTCCGAAAGCCGTTAAAATTTCATTTTATATAACAAACGGTTTTAACTTTAAATTGTGGAACGGATTTTACGTTCTTACTGTATCTGTATTTACAAGATGTTTTAAAAGATATGCAAAAAAATTAAAAGGTTATTAATTGTTCCAATGGTAGGGGAGCCCAAGAGGGGATTTCGGGATTTACTACAGAGCAGCATATACCGAGGAATACCTTGTACCAATGTAAGATATCTATGCTTGTACCCGGTTAAGTACCTCTACCAAATATGAGCTCCGTACACAGGGCCGATCATAAAAAACAAATATTATTCATCAGAAATTGTAGAGCGCGTCAGACTAAGATAGGGTAAATTAATTTTAATTACATGCCAAACAGTGTATATTTCACTAATCTGACAATTTAAGACTGATGTAAAGGAAACAAAGGGCAACAAAAAAAACGTCAGTTTAACAGTTTCGAGCCTGGCTATTTTTTTATTTTAAAGAAAATAATTTTGGGATAACCAAAAATAAATAATTTGATACGACCCTAACGATTTCTACAAGCCAAAATAATATTGGTATTTTTTGACATATTTAAAAGTCTGTAGCCACCTTTCTCACCGATGAAAAGGTATAAATTATATATACATTTTTTTCTTCTTATTATTTAGGCCTTGCAACCCAATAGGTCTCTATGACACCCGAGTAAATCCCCATTTAGCATCGTGGGCTCCCCTACTACAAATAAAAGGAAATAGAACGAAAGGGTTAGTCTATAATTAATACTAGTATTTTAAAAAAAAAAGTGAAAAACTTTTAAAAGGATTATATTTCTGTACAGCTTTAATATTCCAGCGCTCTTCGTTTCTAAAGTATATAATAACAACCCTTTATTTTAAAGCATGAATCACTTTATTAAACTTATTGCATTTCTTTTGAAACACTATATATAATATTATTAGAAAAAGTCCTTAATAAACTTTCAAAAATACCAACTCCACTACTTATATTTCATTTTAAATACTTTCTTAGTTTTGGTTATGGTTAGGAAAACACCATGTATATTATTGTTTCGAAGAAATGAAAGAAGATCTATTTTTTTAAATTTTTACCTAGTATAATATATTCTTTGTGTGACTTTATGAACTAGATCTTCGGATAACCATTTATCATTACTATTGTACCCTTTTTTAACTACCTACCCTTCTCCTTTTTGATAGCCTGTAAATTTACCTGACTTTTTTGCAACTACTTCACGGAATTAATAACCAAAATTAAACTTTATGTATGCCGACGCATACCCAGACATAATATAAAAAGATATGAATTATACCCATCACCTATTTAAACGATTTTTTTTTGAATCAACATGATATGTAAGTTTTATATGCATAATGATCATTACTATTTATGTTAGCATACATTTTATTTAGGTGGTTTTATTACATGAATTATGTTTCGCTAAATTAAATAAGCAAAAAGCACATAAAAATTAAATTAAAAGGAAAAAACTTTTTTAAAACAATCTTTAAATAAAATGCACCTAAAAGTATCATGTACACTTTTACTATCAATATTTAACGTCACTACAGAATTTATATGATAAAAAACCTTGTCGAGACATTTAAAAACTTAAATTAATTTAGTTTAAAAATGTATTAGAATATTTAATTGAATTGTTTATCTATACAGGTAAATCTCGCGACAAGCTTTTAAATCATATAAATTGTGTAATGACGTTTTATTGCCATTGTAAAATGTTTAAAAACAAAAGTTTACCCTATTCTTTTTAGTGTATTTTCATAAAAGCTTGTTTTAACCACAGTATTCTTACTTTTAATTAATTTTTTACTTCCTTGTTGCCGCTGAATTCTAAATATCCTAGTTATTCAAAAAAGACAGATTAAAGAAACGGATTTTTTGGTACCAACTATATGCAAAATATGCCAAACTACACAATTTAAAAAAATAGCATTTTTTTTTTAAATAAGTGGTATACCCTTATGATAATTTTTAAAATTTCAGTTACTTAGAGGCATTTGAGGACCAAGAGTAACTCTATGAAACATGTCACTTTGAATCACTTAAAAAACTATTAAAAAGGTAATAAATTGCAGAAATAAAAAATAATAATAAATTAAGAACTACATTTAATAAAATATATAAATTTATATATGTTTTTTACCAGGGACAGAGCGATTTTGCGCTTGGACAAATAAAATTTAACACGGTTAAAAATACAAGGTCCAAATTTGAGTTGCAAAATTCTATCCGAATATTAAGACATTAATACTATACATTGCAAGCTCATAAAAAATAATTTTCATTGCATTAAATAAATAAAGTTATTAGCGTAATTAGGACCTAAAGCAGCAGGGACTTTTAAATTGTAAAAAGGAAATAAAAAATTATTAATAAGTTTAATGAAGCAGGATGCAGGGGTTACAGACATTTTGACAAACACCCTTAAAAATTAAACAGTAAATTTGGGGTAGATAAAAACAGTCCGTGAGAATTGGAGGGTATGGTATAATTTTGATAGTAATTATAACACATTTGCGTTTGTTGATGTTGTAAACACACGTAATAATAATACACCCATTGCACCCTTACATGATATATACTTATATTTATGACCAAAGGGAAAGCGTAATAACAAATATATGTGTTCTAATTTAATTATTTTAATTCAAGCAATGAAAATAAGTTTTAAAAAATCCTTTTTTTGTTATTGCTGTTTTATGTTAACTTTGCTTTAAAAATAAAAAATTAATCGGTATTAAAAAAACAAAAATTAACAAGGAATTATAGGTTTCACAAATAATGGCATAATTATCGCCACAAAAGAAACCTAAGCAAAATAAATTGTTGAAGCGGGGTCTAGGCAGCAAGTTTTTGACTTTAAACTTAGTTGATGTCTCCAAAATTTGTTGTAAATGTTTTGGAAATTATTTTTGTATTAACCAGATGATGTAGTAAAGATATTTAGCCTCCGTGCTTAAAGAAAAATAAGCTCTATTAGCGTGGGTCACAAAAATCGATTATTTTTATTTTGACGCCTGAAACCGACAATATGGGTTTCGAAGCACCTCCAGAGAATGCTTGGCAACGATAAGCTCTTAATTTGAATAGGAAGGTCCGCTTCATTACAGATTTGCACTTTTTCTAAGTCCCATACAAAAAAAAACTATATCTTACCACCAGTTAGTCATACAGCAAAACATCTACACAGTTTTTGTAGGAAATTGAATGATGTATAAAAATATTTCGTATATTTTTTTAATAAATCTAACCGCTTACAGGATATTCAAGGTCGAAGATTGAAAATAACTTTTTTGTTTTAAATTTGTTAGCTTATTTTGAGGCAAATTGTTACCCAACTCCTTTTGCTAAATGATCTTACCTCTCCTCTCCCTACTTGACTGTTAAATGTTCGAGATCCATATTCGACTTTATTTATACCCTGGTTTGAAAATATCTTCCTCTAATAGTTCTTTTTTTTTGGTAAGAAAATGTATTAATTACCTTAAATGGTCTATGTAATTAGTTTAAACAATCAGACAAATTCAGAAATATTCCCATAGAGCACAGACATCCCCTTAAGGTTTACCTGGTATACTATTTGACTTAAATACCCTTGTCTCGACATTTGTTTATTTTTTCGGTTTTAGAAACTAGAACACTTTAAAATGGACCGGCTTTAATTGAAAAACAAATATTTGTAGGTGAAAACCAGTGTAAACTACTGAAGTAGGTAGGTAATTATAAATAGAAAATATTGCATTTCACTTGAGAAATAATAAAGGTTACGTGTGTTTTGCTTCCCTAATATACTTCCGGTAAAAATAAATTTAGGTATACGTACAGGGTGAGGCTGGGGTTTTCTTACTTACCTGCTTATAGTTTGCGATCAGGTTTAAATTTCTAAATAAGCTTTTATATCGATATTATTTATTTAAAAAAAAGGTAACCTAAATAACAAGCTTTTCGGCAGTTTGTTAGTTAAACTTAAATTGTTTTTGGAATGCAAAACCCGTTTTTTAGTTATTTTAGACCACAGAGTATACCTGCTACATTTGAGGCCAAGGTCAGTTATTTTACCTGAAACATCAAGTATAAGCGAAATAAGAGTAATTCCCAAATTACTTTTAAATTAACACTGGTTATTCTCATATTCATATTGAAAATGTAATTAAGATAGAAATCAATAAAATAAAAATAGAATTTAATGGAAATAGTTTTTTAAATACAATTTTTTTGTTCCTGAATTTAGAAAAGTTTAAGAAATATATTAGGCCAAAACTAGGCGGTAAGTTATGAAAAATGTTATTTAGAAAGCGGCTGCGATATACAGCGTGTTTGTAAACTGTTGTACCAAACTGCTTTGGTAGAATTTTCTCATGAAAATACAAAAAGTTAATTTAATCATAGGTCCCCAAATTTCCTGTTTTTAATATAGGGGTCTTGAGGTTGAAAAAAAGTTTATGTAAATAGTTTAAAAGAACATAAATCCACTTTATTACATATTGCTAAACTATATTTCTATTTTTTCACGTAAAAATGGTTTACCTTCTTATTAGCAATTATGTTATAGCAACAATAAATACTTATTTAAATAAGTTGTAGAAATTTTATTACAACACATGTTCTCAAAATTTTTAATTTGTTTAAAAAGTTTAACATCCTATATTTTGAAAAATAAACATGGGGCATTTAAAACAATTTTGTGTTTCATATTTTAATGAGGTAGCCCATAGCAGTTTTGCACCATAGTTTGCGATCACCCTATATAGGTAGGTTATTTCAAATTATATAGTATAATAGTTTTTTTGATAATTTTAAAATTTAGCTTATGTATGCTCTACTTTTTTTTATCTTTATGACATCTCACGAAGGCTTATGCCTAAATACCAGTGTACCGTGAGTGCCGGGTTACTGGATGTTTAACCCAATATTGTCGTGTTCCGTCAACGTTATCCAAGCACTGAAACATGCAGTTGCATTTCACAGCACCTTTTAGACAACGCGGTAGTGCCACCACGGACGTTATTTTTAAATAACTACTACCTAGAAATGGCAGAATACTACACAGTGGTTTGTCATTACCAACTGTGAGGTGACCAGCTATTAAAAATCCGATGTCCGACTCCGAGATTCGAACCCGGATCGCTGCGGTAAGAGTCTGACACGCCAGCCACTACACCACTACTCGGCACTGATAGAGTTTTTGTCTTGACGAATATTAGTGGTCTTTATACCAAAAATGCTTTGCTAGAATTTTAAAGAATAAAAACGTTTATGGAATACAAAAGTGTACTAACTGATTTTTATTTACTTTCTTAGATTAACCAACCATTTGCTGAATAGTGACACCACTACCGAATCCTGGAAACCTTAGGTTTGTCAATTTTGGTCGAAGAGATTTAGCCAGGACCGGATTTACGGGACTTTTTCCAAAATGATGCATTTAACCTCGTTGCAAAAGAAATCGGAATTAGCTACAATTGAGCTAATACGTTTTTCTTGTAGACAAACTATGTGAAATAATTCAGTTAAAGCGAATTATTCCACAATTTGGGGATTCAGGAATTATGATCATTCTTGATAAATGATGCGCCCCAAAAAGCATGCATTTCGCTCGATTTTAACAGAGAACTTTTTTTAGTGCGCTAAGAAAATCAAAAATGTGAGGTTACCATGGTTTCTAAGTTGGATGCCGACACAACTTAACTGTAAATTAAATAAAACTAAACGAATTAACCTAATTGTAGATAAATTCGATTTCTTTTGCAACGAAGTTAAATGCATTATTTTGGAATAAGTCCCGTAAGTCCGATCCTGACTAAATCTATTAGATTAAAATTAACAAACCTGAAAAAAACGTATTTACCTCTTAGCCCTGTAAAAATAAAAAAGATAGGCTCAACAGATAAAAAGTTATCATTACTTAAAAAGTGTGAAAGTTTAATTTGGCCCACACTGTATAGGGTTTACAATTAAAAAATGATATTGTGTCCTTTGTAGTCCCAGAGAAGTGTATATAGGCGTTCCTAATATAGCACTGTATAAAATTTTATTCATACCTTTATCACTTATCTAACCAACTCTTTGGTACATTCTTTACACACGTCGTGTCACTTCAAAGCCTTTATGGGCAATTTTTGTCCATGCGTAAAAAAGACACTGTCTAGACAACATTTGTTTATGTTTATAATTAATTGATAGTATCAGGTGGAATATAGACCCATAGTATATTGGTTTTAATTTTGTACATTTTTTTTTGTTAATTTGTTGAGCTGCACTCTTTCGATTTTACCAAAAATGCAAATATTACCTACTTGAAATATTTCCACTTGATTGGTTATGCGAGTGCCCATGTGCCACTATATTGTGTAAACTCTCTAGACCGTAAAACTTTTCCAAATGAACCAACCCTTACGCAAAATGTGCCAATAATGGTACGGGCCAAAAGCACCCTTTGAAATTCAATACGAAAAATTATTTGTTGTATTATGCTTATTTGCCAACGTTTTTGAATAAAATTAAATAAAGGGTGCGCTTACGGTCAAGTAGGTACTTCTGCATAAAAATTTACCTGAATATTGCGTCAAAGGGTTCGGATTTGTTTTGGTGCAAAGAAGTAAATCTAAAGAAATCCGATTACATTGCAAGAATAACTTCAAAGCCAAGTCCTAATAATATTAGTTAAGGTTTTTAACCCAAAAGTACTTTTCTATTTTTCGGTAATCTACAATTCTACAATCGGGCCATTGCATTATAATAGATGTTATTTATTTGGGTACACGCCAATTCAGAATTAAAAACCAAAAAGTCCAAAAAATTTTTAAAATACGTAACTAAAACACTTAAAGTCGACGTTTCGGTGACAAGTCTGCCACCGTTGTCAAGATAAAATTAAATAAAATTAAAAATTTAAACAAATAACTATTATTTAGGTTTTAAAATTATAAAATTTTAGCTTTATGTTTAGGAGATTCTGAAAGTCGTTGACATTAAATGTCAAATATGTTTGTTTGGTTATAGTGTCATAGTGACTTACATAACTGGTTGCTGGTGAATTTATTGTTTATAATACAAAAAGGTGATGAGCTAGTTTATTTTTAGTTTTCCTAAAGGTACTTCAGTATCTAGCAAAGTTAACCAGGTGGTATTTTTTTAATCTTTGGACAAACCACGAAGGCTAAAAGCCTAAATACTAACGTACCGTGGGTGTCTTAAGCGATGTAAGAGGGAGTTTGTTGACACGGGACTTAAATACTTGAAGATTTGGGGGAAGGAAAGGCCTCCGCGGGCAGCAGGTTCCACAACCTAGAAACTCTAGGGATAAAAGAACGAATAAAGTGGAAAGTTCGGGGCCTGTCCAGTTGGACCGTATAGGGATGCATACGCGCGGAACCACGGGTTTCTCTGTTGGGAACCATAAGTGAAAGAACTATACTGGACAATTCTTCAGAGCAGAAGCCATGAAAGTACCTATAAAAAGTGATAAATCCCCCACAGCCCGACGATGTGCAAGAGAGGGAAGCCTTTCTGTAAGTGAAGGATCATTAATGAGACGAATAGCTCTTCTTTGAATAGAATCAAGAATGCTTAGGGTTGTGGGGGACGCCATGCCCCAGATATGAGAACAATATTCCAAGGGAGGTCGGATTTGGGACACATATAAAGTATATAAATTAGAAGGGGAAAAATACTTTTTGGCTCGAAAGAGAAATCCAAGCTTTTTGAAGCTGCCGTGGCTATAGATACAATGTGTTTATGCCAAATTAACCGATATTAATGCTACACATTTGTCTTTATTTAATAATATGTACGCACTTTCTTTAATTTTGCGTTTTTAGAACAAGTTTCCTTTGCTAAAATACTTGAAGCACTGAAAACTAAAAATAAACTAGCTCATCACCTTTTTGTATTATAAACAATAAATACACCAGCAACCAGTTATGTAAGTCAATATGACACTATAACCAAACAAACATATTTGACATTTAATATCAAACGACTTTCAGAATCTCCTAAACATAAAGCTAAAATTTTATAATTTTAAAACCTAAATGATAGTTATTTGTTTAAATTTTTAATATTATTTAATGTTATCTTGACAACGGTGGCAGACTTGACACCAAAACGTCGGCTTTAAGTGTTTTAGTTACTTATTTTAAAAATTTGTTGGACTTTTTGGTTTTTAATTCTGAATTGGCGTGTACCCAAATAAATTACATCTACTAAATGAATCCGCCAAACCAATACAGAACATATCTTTAATTCATTGCATTATAGTCTAAGATCCGGCATTAAGAAAATATACCCTCATCTGTTAATTAAATGAAATAATATTTTCTACGCAGATTTTAATGTAGTGAATGCAAGTGAACAACATCTGCCAGCATAGGTCTGCTACAATTAATAATAAATAATTAATTAATACTGAAATTATTTATAATTGTTACCTTTACATGTTAATTGCAAAAACCAATGATCAGCGGTGAAATAGCTTAGTTGGTTAGGTAGCAGCCCGATTTTATTCAATTAAATATGGTAAACCTGATTTTGCTAAAAGATAAGGGAATAAAAAGTAGAAAAAAATGTTACCTAGTGCGGGATACGAATCCAGAGTTTCGACAAGGCATGCACTGCTAAATGCTGCTACCTAACCAACTAGGCTAATTCCCGCTGATCATTGGTTTATGCAATTAACATGTAAAGGTAATAATAATAAATAGATTAGGTATTAATTAATTAATTATTATTAATTATAGCAGACCTATGCTGGCAGATGTTGTTCATTTGCATTTACTACTTTAAAACTTGCCTAAGAAATATTATTTCATTTAATTAACCGATGAGGGTATGTTTTCTTAATGCCGGATCTTAGTCTATTAAGTCCTTGCTAGGGTTAATTGGGATAAAGGTACGTAATTTTGTGTAAAACTGAAACGCACTGTAAAATTTGGGAAATGTTTAATTGGGTACGGGTTTGCTAATTAAATTTATTAGAATATTTTATTATTCAAGATTTTTGATGTTAAAGAGAATGTTAAAAAGCCTTCGAGTATCAAAAGTATATTTCGTATCTACATTTTATTGGAAAAACTAATATGTGCATTAATAATTTCGTTGCTTCTAAACTATATCATGGATACAGATTTATTTAAAATAAAAGAAATAGAAAACGGTCTAGTTTTGCGGTAAAGTTCTTTTTTTGTGTGGTAAGAAAAAAGAAGTGCTATTCCGAAATATTTTTAAGCTGATCATGTTAAGTAAGGTTCAAAAAATTTTTAAATTTTATCTTTACTAATAGCTAAGCAATAACCAACTACATTTTTAGCACAAAGTCCGTTAGCGGGGTGTTCAGTAGAGGATATAATCCCAAGCACTTTTCCAATCCCGGGATTACAGGACTGGGCACAGACAAGCCCGGGATTCCGAGCTAGCCCCGGGATTTGAGGGTAGAGTAAAAAAATGCGAAAACATTTAAAAATCAACTTTTATTTTTTAAAATTTCTTTAGAAATTGAAAAAAATCTGAACAAAAAAGAAGTCTTCCCTTCAAAAAACAAAAACACAAACCAATTAAAATATAGAAAAACCAACTTGATACAAACTTTCTTTTGATAAAGACATTTCTACAGTCGTCTTAATGAAATGCCTTTAAAAATTATAACAAAACTGTATTTTTGCAAATTGACATATCCTCTCATAACCTCTAATTAATCGCATTAAAAACATTTGTAATTCGTAATACAATACAACACACTTAGTGCAATAATAAACCCTATAAATAATAGAAACCTAATTCTCAAAATATACTTTAATGAAACATATTTCCATGTAAAATAATATGAACTTGCGTAAAGCGGGGTGTTGTTTTTCACCCTTCCGGGGTCATCCCACCCAGGTCCGACTGTCGCCCCCTAAGGTGGTGCACTGCAGCCTTAAGGCTTATTGTACCTTGACCCCATTTATTCTTGTTTACACACCATTCATTCCATAACTTGAATGGTTGCTGCTTGGTGCGTTCGTTCACCCCCGAGCAAATCACCGTGTGCCCGGTCACCCATCCAAGTTATCGCCGCACTCCTCACTGCTTAACTTCGGTGATTGACAAGGCCGACCCCACTGGAGGATGTACAAGCGCGGCTCGATGCGGAGTGTTGCTTTTACAAGACTTTTTTAAGTAAGAATGCATAAACCTGACTAAAATCAGCTGGGAAATAAAAATGGCTACTAATTTAAAGAAAAACTTTGCCTTTTGTTTTAAGTAATATTATTTTAAAAATCCCAGAATTTAGGAAATTAAATTCCCGGGATTATGTCCCCTAGTGTCTAGTAACTCAACCGACAAAGTTTAAGGGGTGATTCTACATTGAAAATAAAAAAAATTATGAACATATGTCCTAAACGTCTAAGTTTTTGGATTACAGGGTGTTAAAAAATAAAAAAATGTTTTTTTTTTAATAATATTTTTATATTATTGATATATTATATTTATAGGTCAATGATTAAATTAATTTCATTTGCTGTTTTTGTCGAATTAGTATACAGTTACTGAAAATAAATACTCCTTTTGAGTTTTAAATAATTAAAAAAATCCTAATAAAACATTTTATATACCCTTGTACAAAAATTATGTACTTTTAGGTATTAGGTTTGTTCCAGCAGGCTGTCAGAAATGTTTGCAATCGTTCGGATTCTGCGCACGTCAAATTTGTCGTTCCAGCAGTGCCATGTTGCTAACATTATACAATTGTTTGTTGTTCCAGCAGTAGTTTTACGATGTTGGAAACATGTTGGAAACTGTTTGAAAAGTTTGCAAACTTTCTTCAAACATTACTGACAATTTTTAACATAACCTTTCTTGTATTGACGCATAAGCAGTATGCACGCCTTGTTTGTTTTTCGTTCCAGCAGAAAACTGTTGCCAACATTTCTGACTAATGTTTGTAACAGTTTCTGCGTTTTACAATTGTTGCTAACGTGTTTCCAACATTCTGCTGGAACAAACCTATTGTCTATTTAATATTTTTAGGTGAAAAATTTAACATAAGTCTTATTAAATATAATTATCATATTTGCGATAAAGAGATAACAGAACAAAAAACTTGTAATACAATTTAATTGTTATAACCAAATTTTAGTTAATGATAATTTTATTTTAAAAATATTCAATTAAAATGACGACGGTAGAAGAGGCTAAAAAGAAGTATGCGTATTCAAAAGTAAACCAAGAATTTAAAAATACATATTCAAAAGGAGATTTTTTGAGGAAAAATGTACCGATCAAGGTAAAATAGTCCTTTATAAATGTGTATATTATTATAATTAGCAGGAATAATTATTTTGGCAATGGGTGATATATTTATGTATTCTGTTATTGTTGTTTTATTTCAATACTAACTTTTAACTTGGGTTTAATATAACTTATTCTTACAAAAAGTTTAAACAGAATGCAAAATTGAAACAAAAACTGTAGCATCCTTAAAAAATTCTCTTTGCTGAATATTACGTGATCTATACAGGGTGATCAGAGTTTAAGTCGGCAATATTACTTACTTCTTTATCATAACAGATACGAAGTTCATCAATAAGTAAAGTAGTAATATTTTTCCGCTGCCGTGCTGCCAACAAAAAATAATTTAAAATCGAGTTTTCGACTTATTGCCAAAAAGTACTTAAAAAAACGGAGCACCATGTATATTGTATCACCATTTGACAGATCTATCAAATAGCTTTAAAAAATGTCTCTATGTGATATATCTAATTTTATTTATATTATAGAAAATATTGCCATCGTCAAGAACTTCATAGTAAACTGGCATTTTTAAACAAAACAGCCTGTATTTTGCATTACCATTAAATAGATATTTTTAAGAGCTTTTAAAAATATCTCATTTGATATGTCTATCCCTTTAGGTTTTGGTTATATGGCCATTCAAATTTAAAAATATAGTAGATATAGTGTCTATTTTACTTCGATTCCAAATTTAGTGCTTATAGCTTAGAACTGTAATTTTAAAATTTGGATAACCATATTTTCAAAACTAATAGACATATTAAATGTAGTATTTTTTAAAATTCTTTAAAATATTTATTTTATGGTTATGCAATATACAGGTTCATTTATTTATAAAATTCCAGTTTACTATGAAATTTCCTTATATGGCCATATCTTCGAAATTATTAAAAATTAGATATATAACATGAAAACTTTTTTAAAGCTTTTTATGGATCTTACGAATGGTGACAGAATATACAGGGTAGAAAAGTATATTTTTGCAATAATTGGAAACCCCGATGTTCAACTGTTTTTCTGTCGGCAACACGTTAATCAGCGGAAAAAATACTACAACTTTACTAATTTATTCGACTTTGTATCTCCAATAATAAAGCAGTTAGCAATAGTGCCGACTTAAGATTAATAACCCTGTATATATTGTGTCTACGGATGGACTTGCCTATATCTGATTTTTTTTTAATTTTTTATGTTTTGAAAAAAGCTATTCTTCATAAAAATCTGTGGTTTGTCAAAAATGCTTAAAGCTATAACAAAAATAACCTTATGATATACAGGCTGCTTTAAAATCAAAAAACAATATTTTGACAAATGAAAAAAAAAATAAACAAATATATTTTAAAAAATGCCTAATTATAAAACATAAAAATGTAACAAAATATTAGCCCAGCCGCCATCTTAAAATTTTCATTTGTCAGTTTTACTTTGAAATATATTATTTATGCATCTATTTATATCCAGAAGTTATAATTTTTAAAATGATTCGTTAAAAAAATAAAAGGGGCGGGGACATTAAAGAAATACACTGTATAATAATTTTAGCACCAAAATTGGATGCCGCCATTTGCAAGTCTTTCTATTCTTTCTTCTGGGTTTCATTGCATTTGGCTTTCGAGTTTCCCTCTCTGTAGGAATTGTTGCTATGACTGATCCTAAAACCACCTTAAATCCAGAAATACCAGTAAGTTAATTTTATATTCTAGTAAAAATTTGAAAAAAAATTAAGAGCTATTAAGTTTTGCAGAACATTTATTGTTGATATTAAAAGAAAATAATAATAGTATTATTTGTTTGGGTATGAAGATATAGAAGAGTGTACTTTTGAGGACTAAACTGAATTTGTGTTTAGTTAGTTAATAATAAGAGCTTTTTTTTTTCAGACTTATCCTGAATGGAATGACAAAAATGTCATATTATCTGCATTTTTTTGGGGATATATAATACCACAAGTATTTGCTGGATGGGCAGCCAATCGATTTGGAGCTAAATGGTTTTTAATATGTACTTTTAGCATTCAGTCCATTTTAGGTAATATTATAAGGGTCAATTTTAGATTTTATTTCTGGCTGTTAAAGGTGGTAGAAACAAAAATTTACTAAATCACTTAAGTAATGGATGTTCTTGTTGGTTGCTTAAAGCTTAAAAGATGTAACTTTAAAGAGGGGGTCATATCGTCTAATTGAAGTGTTTGTACAAGAATTGTTTAAATGTATTTTACATAGTCCTTATTAACCACTTGTATAATTAACCAAACCCGCGCCGCGTAAAGTAAAACTTTTAAAATTAAATTTTTATAATACCAAACCAACAAAATATAAATATTTCTTCTTATTACTAAACAGTGTTTTCACACTGGGATGTCTATTAATCATATATATTTCGTCCTGGCTGTATAGAGCTGGGTGTTAAGATTTTGTTGCAATTGCAGGATATCTTAGTTATTATTAGAGATAGAGACTTGTGGTTTTCTCGAACTTCGCTACTTTTCGATGAAACATAAGATGACACAAAAATATTTTTATGACCCTCTGCGTTTCTGACATACAGGGCGTAACTCATTTTTTCTATTTTCGGACCCGCCTCGTGTTTTACTTGTCTTACAATTTACAACAAAAGTAAAAACTGATATTAGTAGATATTTTTACGTAGAAGCCAGTGGTGTAGTTCGATTTTTTAAAAACTTCATATTGTTCGAGATACAAACCAAATATATGATTTTTTAAATGAAACACCCTCTATATTTTTAATTTATTAAATTAAGCAGGTAGATAGTTTATTAAAAATGTATTAAACTAAATATAAATTTTATATTTATAGACCGTAAATTGATGTTTTTATTTTAAAAATTGATAAAGACTTTATTTTAAAAATTGATATAGACTTTATAAAAAAAATGAGCCCTCGGTTTATAATTTGTTTAAATTTGACAGCAGTAAAAAGTTTTAACTACTTTACCCCGCCTAGCACCCCTATTAACTTCTCAATTCCCTAAGTTAGTTCAGCTAATAATTAATTAAAAACTGAACATTTTGGATGATGTTTATACTTAAAACAGTGTCCAATATCAGTATCTATCCACAATTTTTAGAAACATATTTGATTTAAAACAAAATAGTAGAAAACCGTGTATAATAGTGTAAACAAAATTATTACTGAAGTTTAAATTTGAAGGTATCAGGTTAATACATGGTTTTTAATTGTTTTGTTTTAAATTAAATATTTTTCTAAAAATTATGAATACCTACTGATTTTGGACACTATTTTTAGTATAAGCACATTGGCGCTGATCTAAAGCCAACTAAAAATGGTTATTTAAAAGCAAATAAGGAAAGTTATTTTAAAATAATTTTAACTTCTGGGTAAATATTATTATTTTTTTATAAATCTTCATGGGCAAAAAGTGGTGGTAATAAATCAAATATGTGTAAATACGCTTTGATATGTTTTGCTTTAAATAAATGAACACTGTAATACATAATCATAAGCTAATGGGTGTCGACAGACGCTCATTTGTGATTGGTTTAAAAATAAATCTTCAAAAAAAATTTTAACGGTTTGTCTCTTTATTAGGTATTTTAATTCCTTTTACTGCGGCTCAATTTGGCTCCAAAGGAGTAATGCTTAGTAGGGCTATTCAAGGTTTCTGTCAAGGTTTCATTTATCCTTCTCTAACTCAGTTACTTAGTCAATGGGCACCAACGGAAGAAAGATCCATATTGGGAACGGTTGTGTATGCAGGTAGGATTTAAAATTTTTTAAACTTTATTAAATATAGTATCTGTTATGGTCGTTACATAACTGCTTATAAAAAATATATAACCCATTTAAAAAAGTTTTTCTTTTTAATCTCCTAAAAATGTTTTTTTTTTAAATAATTTCATATTTTTGTTTTTAGCATAAGGTTTTTTTATATAAATATACCAATCTATATTTTAGCTGGACCATGTGGAACAGTCGTTGCAATGTTCGTAACAGGTCTAATCTCAGCTAGTTGGTACGGATGGCCAATGGTCTTCTACCTTTATGGAGGAGTTGGGTTAGGCTGGTCTATTATAATGCTTTTCTTTGGATATAACAGTCCAGCTGTACACCCCACAATTAGCGAAGTCGAAAAGTTGTATATTGAGACTAGTCTAGGACATACAGACGAAAAAGCAGTAAGAATAAACTGACGATATTGATGTATTTTTTTAAATCGCTTCATTATCTAGTCCATATGGAAGAAATAAACATCACTAGTTAAGAAGCCACGCGGTCATCAGTTCTGCATCATTTTCAAATTATTCCCCTTTTTATTGCTCGCACATTATTTAAACGACGTGTTTAGAAAGAAACAGTTGATTGCCGTCTTTATTTGTATGACGCCTGTGGCTTCTTTATAACTGGTTTTTACTTTATGTAATCCAAGCGGCGCGGCGCGGCGGCGCCGGCGATGCAGCTTTTTTTGTGATGATTTTAATTTAAATTTTTGCAATATGAATTCTGGGAAGCAACTTACCTAAAGAATGTATTTGACATTTTGGTTAAACAGATGCATATTTAAATGCACCAGAATTTCAAAAAAAAAAAACGATTAACAATTTAAATTATACTTTATACTTTTTTTCAATTTATTTTTTTATTGTTTTTCAGATATTTTATTATTTCTTGCAACGTCTATCTTTTATTTAAATTTCAAAAAATATAAGAATACGCTTTTGGTTTAAATTATACTTTAACAAAGTTGCCATTGGAAGTGCATTTAAAGCACTTACATAAAGAGCAAATAAAAATACGAAGAAAGTTCATTGTAATCACCATCTTTGAAGTCTGATAATAAATTAAAAAGATTTTCAAATAATATTATAGGTGAAAGAACCTTACCTTACCGGATTATTTTATCACGTCTACAAATAGCGATATGATTTAGGACAAAGGTCAAGTCCCAAAAACTCTTATTACTGTCTTTGTTAATTTTAGAATAAAGTGCTCATTTAAAAAATGTTGACGAGAAGGTTCCCCGCAAGTGTCGGTCCTCAAATTAATACTTTAGTTTGGTGTCCTGACACTCCTATTGACACACGTATTATTATTTTGGGTCAATCATGATAATATTTTATCACTAACCTACCTTATAAGTGTATCATTTGACAAAGGTTATATCGTGAGTATACTCCAATAATGGAAATTATTCGTTCAGTTACTAGAAATAATTATAATATAGCCTTTATGCGGGAACAACGTCATATTTTGGAAAAAAGATATACACATTTTTATTTAATATTCAAAACCGCCGCATTTAACTTTATTTTTACAAAAACGAGGTCAGTTTTAATAGAACAACAGTGATTCCATGAGCGAAAGAGAGCACACAATGGTGGTATATTGTCAAAGTTACGTTTTTGGGCTATTCGGCCGTCGTTATAGATTTTGTATCCTTAACGTTTCGCCAGCGCCGACGGCCGAAAGCCCAAAAACTTAAGTTTAGTAGAAGATGGCCGCGAAAAACTTACACGGTGGTATATTGTGTTGTCGCGTTATTTTTTCTAACCAACGGCTTTTTGCGATGACAGCTCTCGCATAGAGGAGATATTTGAAATTACAGCTATAGAATGACTTGCTTAAATGTATTCGTTAATATTGTTTTGTTACTATTACAAACAAAATCATTTATTTGTTTGGGTAAGTAAAGTTATTTATGAACACTTTTTATTCTATTTTATCATTTATATAGAATCACCCCACTCCTTGGAAATCAATCTTTACGTCTGTGCGTGTATGGGCACTTTTCATTACTCAATTTGGCAACAACTACTGTTTCTGGACATTACTGACACAAATTCCAACCTACATGAATTATGTAATGAACTTCAATATAAAAGATGTAAGTATCCTTTATTAAAAAATAAGTTTTTGAAGAAATATTTATTACGAAAGTAACAAAGAAACATTTTTTTAAAAATAGTTTTATAATATACCTTAGTTGATAAAAATATATTTGTACAACCATACATACCGGGTGATGCATCGCCGGGTGGGACATAGGAAATCCCATGCAATTTTTAATGGGGTCAATTATTGGCTCCCCTAATTATTTTAGAGAAAAATTCTATTGAAGTTTATTGAAGAGCATGCAAATCTACGTCCATGGTAAAAGATTTTTCGGTCAACCCGTTTGCTAGTGAGATGCTAATATATATTTTTAAAAATTGTTACATTATTATCGCCTCATATTTATGAACAACAATAAAAATACCAGTTAGCGTGACATAACGTTGTCACTTTAAAATTTAGTGCTTTATTATTTTTAAAAAAATCGTAGAGCAAAAAGATTAACCATGAGTTATACCACTGAAGAAAAAGTATTGATGATTAAATGGTACTATAAAGGAAATAGTTACCAAAAGGTGTCAGACATGTTCGCTGCTCAGTATCCGAATAGACCGATACCCGGAAAATCAACAGTCGATAGGACTATCAAAAAATTTGAGACCAAAGGCACAGTGATAAATAACTGCAGATGTGAAGCTAGGGAGTATCAAAGAGAAGAAATGTAAGAGATGATAGAGACTTGGAAATTTTATTGCACGTGGAAGAAAATGAAGGGAAGGTGAGTACAAGGAAACTTCAGGAAATCATAGGAAAAGATCAATTAACAGTGCTCCGGATTTTGAAAAGGCATAAATACATTTCACACAAATATAAAAGACATCAAGAGCTAAGGGATGGGGATGAAATACGACGGCAGGAATTTTGTTTTGACATGATGGAAAGGGCAAACATGGACAGGGAATTTTTAAGAAATATTTGTTTTACCTATGAGTGCACATTTACGTTAAACAATGAACCCAATCATCAAAATTACGCATCATGGACGTAGATTTGCTTGCTCTTCAATAAACTTTAATAGAATTTTTCTCTAAAATAATAAGGGGAGCCAATAATTGACCCCATTAAAAATTACATGGGATTTCCTATGTCCTGCCCGGCGATGCATCAACCGGTATACCTATTATAAAAATAAAGTGTACTATAGACCGACCTAGAGCGCTCTCATAGTTACAGTTCCTTCAAATTTTTCTTTAATTTTAGTCGGTATCATTTTTTGGGACATATCGTATTACAAAATATTCACTTTATTGCGAATTACGTAAAATTAAGTAAATAAGTAAATAAAACCGATATGTATATTTATTGTATTTTTTAGAACAGCACATTGTCAGCATTACCATATTTAACCTTATGGCTTGTCAGTTTTGGAGTTGGTTTTACATCTGATGCCCTAATCAATAAAGGAATTTTAAGTAGAACAACATCAAGAAAAGTGTTTAATTCCTTAGGTAAGCAAAAAATCCATGCTAATATTATAAAAAGTGAAGTTTGTAACTTTGATTGTTTGTTTCCTTGTTTGTAAAGGCTAACCTTTAAAAATACTGAACCGATCATAAAAAACCTTTTCTAGGCAGAAAGCGACACTATTTAGAAGTGCTTAAGGTTCTATTTATCATAATTAAACAAGAAGCTAACAGAAAAATTTAATTAATGCCCATTCGAGTACCTATTTTAAAAAGTTGTGTTGGATGTTCCTATTTCGCAATGGCATTTTTTAAGCAAAATATTTTATTGAAATTAATATTTTAGGGTTATTTATTCCAGCAATTGCTTTAATCATTCTTGGATATACCAGATCTGACCAACCGTCACAAGCAGTAATCCTGTTAATTGTTGCTGTTGGTTCCAATGCATTTGCCTTTGCAGGATGGAGTGTAAATCACATAGATTTGTCACCAAATCATGCTGGTACTGTAATGGGGTTATGTAATGGATTTTCACAAATTAGCGGAGCTATAGCTCCAATGATGGTACAACTTTTGGTAACCGACGAAGTAAGTGAAATACATTTATATAACAGAATTTAAATTAGTTAGGTGGTATTATCTATACTAATGTAAAGGGGTAAAGTTTGTTACTTTGTTTGTGGGTTTTATTGTAGCCGCTAATCTTCGGAAGTACTAAACCTATCATAAAAGTTCTTTCATAATCAAAAAGCTACACTGTTTAGTGGGGGTATATTTTTATTTATGATTAAACAAAAAGTTCAGATATTAACGCCCAACGAAGTGGGCACGAATCCGCTAGTTATTATTAATTCTAGAAAATATAGGTGTTATTATTATTATTAATTTTGGAAATTATTGTATAAAAACTACTTTTATTTTAGACGAATGCAGTACAATGGAGAATGGTATTTCTTGTTGCTGCAGGAATAAATATAGTAACAGCCAGCATTTTCGCTATATTCGGATCGGCTAAGGTACAATCGTGGAATGACAAGAAAGATGAAGCAGAATCTGAAAGTTTAAATGTTACCCAATAAAAAAATTCTACAAATAACTCATTGTTATTATTTTGATATACAGTGCATTTCTTTAATGCCCCCTGGTAATGTTTTGACCGCGTTGCACAGGTCGATGCACCGGCAGACACAAAAAAGATCAGTACTTTTGACCAAACTAACTTTTTTATATATGTTTTTTGATGCCCTGAATTTAAATCCGTAGTCCGTTTTACTTCATCGGGCTTTAGAATTAAGTAAATTACGAGAAACCCCTTAAAATCGCAAAAATCGAAAAATTTAAGTGGAGTTTCTTGCTGTTTACTCAAAACTTAAGCCTTAAAGAGCAAAATAAACTTCAAAGTTGAATTTAGGGCATCAAAAAACAAGTTGTTTTGGTCAAAAAAGCTGCCTATCGTTAACCAACTATGACATGGTAGAAAATTCATTACAAGAGCTACTAAAGTCTAGAGAACTAAAGCCGGCTGTCCATGAGAGCGGGTTTCCGCTCGCGGATGATAATTCAGCGTAGTGATTGGTTAGTGCAAATTTAAAAATGCTTTTTCCGCCATTTTCGACGCGGATCCGCAAAAAGTTGGGATGAAGTTAACTTTTTGCGTTTTCAACTAGATTGTGCGTATTTTTAAATTAATAGCCAGAAACTATAACCTTCAACTATTCATGAGCTTGATAAGTTGTTGCTTGAAAATAAGACAAGACGCTAAAGATTTATACATTTTAAATAAAAGAAGTGTAATGGACTACAATAACTATTACTTATTTTAATTATTTACCTTAGTATGATCTTTGGCGAAAAAAGTGATATTTTTCCTACTTTCAATAAGACAAAAAGACAAAAAAGGAGGCACAGGTTTTAAGTTAGAAACATTTTTTTAGAAAGAAAAGTTTATAGCCAATAAACATAGTACCTGTATATAATTCTCAACTTCAAAAAGCCCAAAATAATAAGTTTTTTTTATTTTCTATGCATTACAAAACTGGGTTTTTACAGTATAAAATTATTTTTATTATTATTATCCATTATCCAACCCATTTGCCATCCCACAGACCGATGATAATTGACATCTAGTGACCTTCACAACTGTAGTATCAACCAAAGAAAATTCTAACATGAAATCATTATATTCAAAACAAAACGCTTCAATATTTTCCGCTACAATGGACGTGTCAGCCGGCTTAACACATGGATAACATTTACGACCAATTTATCTCAATCAATCTCTTACAAGTTTACTTTTCTAATACTCAAATATATATATTTTTTTAATGAATAAAACCAGTTTTGCTTGTTAAAAAAATCTTCTAATATTAAAATTAATAAAATACCCAATATTTTTTAAGTTTTCTTGTGGTAACATTTCCTATGACAAAATTCAACACAAAAGAAAAAACACATTTTTTATGTTGGTATTTTAAACACTTTTATGTTATGTCATTTCATTTCAACTGATCAATGACCCATTTCAGCAAAATATAAAAATACATCTGCGCCCTACATTTTATTCAGCTGGTGTTATTAAAGTATTGCATTTTCTTGCACCACCTGTTACATACAGAACCCGTACTTTTCTAATAAAAGTGCGCCAACTTTTCGTCGCGTGCTCCTTGTTTAAGTTCTGTCTACAACTTGAAAAACCTATATAAAAGGATTTTTAGATAAAAGGTAACGGAGGGTTCAGATTTCACGATGACATATGGCACATGCCGATTTTTAACCGATCTTGATAGGATAAACTTTACAAATTTAGGTTGTACAATGAACGGTATGTTAATAACAATAGGTAGGGCTTATTTTTTTTACGTTATAAAAAACTATTTTTTGGTCTTTAAATGAAAGTTTATTTTACACAAGCTTTTGTGGTATTCGTAGTATAGGAAATAATTATGAAAAGTTATTGTTTAATAATTAGCAAAGACGATTGTAGTTTTACTATAGACTCCCAGAATAATGCTAAATTTTTGGTCATCAGTTTGGACGCTGGCTTGGCTGAATTTATGAAGCGGCAAATTATACGTACTGTTTACGTGTGTACTCGATGGAAGCCCGCTTCATGAATTCCACGAAGCGAGCATCCAAGCTGATGAGCAAAAATTTAGCATTGTTCTGGGTGTCTATAGTAAAACTACAATTGTCTTTGGTATTAGCTATTTATATAAAATTGCTTTTACACCTATGCTGACTTGACGGTCTAAAACAACGAAAAAACGGAACCGATATGTCATCCCATTAGAAAAAAACTCATGCAGGCGTTCCTCTACTTTCTAATCTTCAACTCACAAAAACTCAATTGAACGCATTAATGTCTGACCACACGTAACCGCAACCGTGCGTTTTGCTGTTGAAATATAGGGGGTTGCGGTGTAAAAATTTTTGTATTTGCGGTAATAAGAGTTTTTATACTACGCTTTAAATTACACCCGATCGTTAATAAAACCTTCAAAGAAAAAAAGATAACACAGTTTTACTTATACTACACTCAAAGTTTGGATGAAAAGGAACACAGATAAGATTTAAAATCTGCTTTACTTAAACCAGGAGATATGCTTTTTATATTTTTAAGGACATAAAAAATGTTTTTGAATTTTTCCGAATTAATCTGTCCCACTTTTCTCTATCATTTTGAATCTGGGCTCGGTGGCTGGTGCGGTTATGTGTGGCCAGACCTTTAAGCTGGCACGACATGTAAATGATACTTTTGCCATTAAAAAGTATTTAAAGTTTTCGTCCTATTATAATTATTTTTTGCAGCCTTTAAAAATAAATCACATAATATAATTGTTACTCATTTTTATTCATGCTTTTAAAATTATTACATATACCCAGCAGCCAGTTGTGTTAACAATTTATTTAGCATAATATAATAATATTAATATTACTATTCTTCCTATGTACATACTGATGGCGGAATGGGGCACATGCTTTCAGGATAGATTTTTGCCACATGTTTAGAAATATATTTTATCATCCTTCTTCCAAACTTTTTTAAACCACATATTTCTAGTGTACTTCATATTAATCTTTACTTTACTTATATATTAATGCACATCCAAAAATAAAAATATCGGCTGTGATATTTTTAAACTGGCTGTAATTAAGAAAAGTATTATTAAAATTTCAAAAAATTATTAAAATATGTAACATTAAGAAAAATGGAGCTTAAAATGTATCATTTTAGAAGGTTACACTATCTGTTAAAGACTTTAGAGGTACTTTCAGGGTACTACCAAAAGGTATAAATGAATAAAATTCAAGAAAAAAGTAATTGTAGAAATGTACCTAATATCCCTAATACGTTTTTATATTCTATCTATGTTATGGGCAACATAAATAATTTCTTTATGTAAAACACAAAACATTTTCGTAATAAACTTGACTTTTTTATAAAAAAACACGAATGCGGGTATAATGATCCCCCAAAAAATTACACGAAAATCAAAAGTAACAGAATTTTTAAAAATTAAAAAAAAAGGTAACCCAAATTTTATTCTTAATTGTCAGTAAAAAAGGTCAAAGCATAGGTTACACACAAACGTCTTTTCTTTTTTACTTACTTTTTGCTTGCCGATTGATAAACTTCCTTACTACAAAATGGGCCCTCCATATTTTTTTGTTATTTCTATCAAAATAAATAAAAAAAAAAATTCGGGCGGTATATATCATTTGAGCTCTATTTGAGGTGATCATTTTACCCCATTGGACATGGAATTTTATTATTTATTAATATTTATGTTTTTAAGCACAACCATAATTAACAAAATCATTTTATAATAATACACAGCTATCTGAGCTTAACAAAAAGTTTAAAAGTAAAGGAGGAATCGTCATCACGTACTGGTGTTTAGATGGTGTTACAGGTATGGCCAAAACTTAAAGGTGCGTCCACATTGCTCGCGATCGTGCTCGTGATTCTGCTCATGATCGTGCACCTGCTGCTCCTTTTGTTGTCCGTATTGCTCGATAGGCTTATTAAGATACGTTTGCTTGCTTGCTTGAAGCAGTCGAATGGTTGCCTTACTTCGAGTGCTCTCAGTGTTTGTTCGCCCTGCTTGCTTACAATGTAGACGCACTGCACCTTAAGCGATCATTTTAACCCAAAGGGGTTATTTTACCCAACTGTCCCCTATTATTTCAAATAACTAGCTATTTTAAATTTAGGTCGCAATCGAGCGATCATCCAAACTAATGACTAAAAATTTGCCTACATCTACTTTTCTTTGTATCTTACCTTTGATTAATTTTGACTCAGAAAAAAATCAACACATGTTACAAACAGATTTTTTTGTTGTTTTACCATGTAAGATTATTTAGCAACGAAATAAGAATATTTAATATTTGTGTTGTAAATACAACATGATTTATTACTTAAGGTAAATATTAACTAAAAAATACCTTCAAATTTATTATCAAACTTAGAAAAACAAAACCTGACTGAATAAACATCATTTAAATAATATAAAACAATGCATTTGGAATAAACTTTTAATACTTTTGGCAATCTATGTATACACAGGGTGTTTATTGTTTAACACATTTAACGGATTGATTGACACACTGAGACAGAAATATTAGGATTTTTATACAGGGTTAATTTTAAGTTGATACTTTCCTTTTAACACTGTATAGAATACAAGAAAGTAATAAAGTTTTTCAAATAAAATAATAGCCAAAAATACTTTGTTGCCAAGATACAGGGTGTTAAAGTTTTATGAAAAAAAAGTCTTTTGTATCATAACTTTCTTACCACTCCAGATATTTTTACAAAATTTGGTATACTTCTTTTAACCATTACATTTCATTTTTTGCTCTAAAAGTTTTTAAAACATTTTTACTAGTTTTGTTCGAACAAGACATTGAATTTTTTTCAATAAAAAAATTGTACGTAATCTGAAGTGATAGAAAAGTTGGTAAACCTTTCACAAAATTTGGTACACTTCTTTTGACCATTCCATTACAATTTTTGCTGTAAAAGATTTTAAAAAATATTTACCAGTGGCTCTGCCTTTTCTTTAGATCAAAAATCAATATTATTTTTAAAATACTTATTTCTCTTTGTACTAAATTTAGTCTCCTCAGACATTTTTTCATACGACGAACGGTTTTCATTTAACAAAATTAAAGCCACCTTGATGCATGGCATAATCACTTTAATCGGATATGATGTTTTGTATGTAAATTTTTTCATGAAAAAATTTAACAACCTGTATGCAAAGATAACCCACATTTGTTTCCGCAGTGGCAAGAAGCATTTTTTGGATTATTACGACCTCGCGCAGTAAACAAATTGAGGGTGGAGGAACATGCGCATTAGGACAATACAACACCGGCACTCCGTGCCCTCCGTCCACGTTCTGACCGTGACGCCCATTAGCTACCGTACTCCAAACGAGAAACCCAGTACCTGTATGTCGGAAACGAAGCATTTTTGGGCATAATGTTATTAAAAAATGTTTTTTATTTTCTTGCATTCTATACAGTGTTAAAAGGAAAGTATTAATTTAAAAACAACTCTTATAAGCATTTCCGTTTTTGTAAAGTTGTTAAGATAAAAATTATACAGGTTGTTGAATGTAAAAAAACTAACTTAATTACATTTATTAAGTCCAGTGGCGTGTCAAGCGACAATTGAAAGAATATTTTTAGCAAAAAACCGTACGTCACTGACTGTGTAAAGGTGTGTACAATTTTTGTCCCCCATTTAGATTAAGCAAATAAAAATACAGCAGGGAGATCACCACACTCGATTCGATTGAATCAGGGTTCAACCACGACGTTTGGTGGAGTTTAGCTTTGGCAATTCTTGTGTGTTTCGGGAGGAAAGGGAAATATTTTGGGAACACGTTCAAAGGGTCAAAATATGAGAAATTAACTTATATGTTTTATTCCGATTCTTAACCGTCTCCGAAATAATTATTTCTAAGGTTTTTTTGTAATTATTTTTCAATTTAAAATCAACATAAACTATTCTACTAAAACAGGAAAATTCCACTAGTTCTGGTTAGTTTTTGAAAATACTCCCACCAACTTTAATACAAGCTGCAGCATACTCCCCTGATTGAATGTGTGAGGCATTACTTATGGAACCTTTTCTCTTTTCGGTTTAAAACGCCCAGAATCAATCAAACTAACAACCAAGCTTGTCAAAACTATTAGTCAATTAAATTAGGCATTGACAACTAATAAAATACCTACAAACTGGAGAAATACAACACTTCCTAATTACTTCAAAACTTTATAAAAAATAACTTTAGAACCGATTATTTCAGAGACGGTTAGGAATCGGATTAACACATATGGGTTAAATTCTCCTATTTTGGCCTTCCAAACATGTTCCCAAAATATTTCCCTTTTCTCCCGAAACACCCTGTATACATATCTAATTTGTTAGTTATTAGTAAAAGTTTTTTACAATTTTAATTTTAAGTATTGACCAAATTTCATCCGCTTGATAATTTTTTTTATTTAAGTTTGACGTTGCTATCTCGAAAAAAACTACTTTAGATATTAAAATTAATACTAATTATATTTATAGAACTAAATATAAATAATAAATATTCTGTGCTGAGTATTAGCTGTTACGTACTTAAAAAAATCACTAATTCTTTATTTAACTTTTTTAAGGGGCATGATACATTACTACGATTTTTCTTCATTTTCTTCTTTATCCCAAGGCTGTACTTCTCCGGATCCAAAAAAGTTAAATATTGTAGCAGTTGTAACGTTTATTCCTGCAGCTAGGAAAAATACTTTGCGCCATTGCAACTGATCTGTCTAAAATTACACAAAGGAAAGAGTCACAAATAACTATTATACCAAAGAGGATGTTTTTAAAAATTTGAAGACATCTCCCATGCATTAGAACACATTTTTTGGCACACAAGAAAAAAAAATTCCAGTGCTCATAAGAAGTATTGGGAAAAGAAACATGGCCCCACTTAGTTTGGAATAAATTTGATCTCCTCATGGTCTTTTTAAATTTTACGACAAAAAAGATTATTTATAAAAAGTTGTGCATCTTTTAAAACTCAATT